>JALIZF010001004.1:0-123261 GCA_029948255.1 Telmatactis stephensoni | reverse complement strand
GGAATACATATAGGCACCTTACTCTGTTTATAAGTAAGGTGCCTATATGTATTCCACCATGAAGTACAGGCCGGCTCATATGACTCCTTGCCCCTGTAGTTTATTAAAGTTAATCGGTACTTTAACTGCGTCCTAAAACCTTTTAAACCGATGTACCAGTTGACTTTCATGACCAAACGCTTTCTTGTAAATTGTATTTTAATCGTACAACAACTGATTTTTGATACATTTAGTCTCAAGAATAAATATTGTAATTTGCGTATTCTTATTAAAGGGCACCGCAAATTTCCTAGTTAATATCGAATAATTTTGACATGCAGCTGGCTGTCACTTAATTAGATTTTCCAACAAGTCCCTATAAAAGGGGTTCACTGTAACTTTGGTAGTTAGTTGACTTTCAGTGACTTGTTAGTCGAGCTAAAGTTGAGTCCAGAATCTATATTGGAATAAAGAACCAGGCGAGCACAGAAAGTCTCTCTGAGTGTCCTCTAATATTTGGTTAGACATCGCATAATTTCTCATGAGAACCAGATCAACAGGGAATCTCTTATCAAAAACTATTACCATAGCAATAATGATGCCATTCCGAGTTGATGAACATCTGGAAAGTTCATTTGTCGAAAATAGCGACAGAAAAGAAAAGAAAAAGAGCGACACAATGTTTTACAGTTTGATGACATTTCTTCTTTCTTTCGTTGCCAATTTTTGTCAAATTTATTGTTAAATGACTAGTAACTCCTAAACGTCGATGAGAGTTGAGATGTCAACAAATTACAAGAAATCTGTGAACGAGGTATAAATTACAAATGTTTTTCTTTTTTTTTCTGATTTCTTCTCGAGAAAAGGCCATTCTTGCGCAATCGATCACGTGCTGCAGTTCCTGATTGGTTAAGAGCGTAAGAAACAATGCCCTTCATTCATCACCTTTGAGCGAGTGCGAACTCTTTGTAGTGAATGCCAGTCAGGAACTTTAAGAATGCAAGATGGCCGAAAACCAAGAAAATAGCTTTCAGAGACAGGCTCTTCCAGCAGTGAAACAACGTAAAGTGGAGCTTTTAACTCGAGATATACCTAGACACTTATAAGTTTTCACGTGAACACGAGGCTAGTCAGTCCAGAACAATAGTTATTCAAATTTTCCGCCATATTTCGATTTGGTGAATACTGAGGCCACGTCCACACGTATGCGTTTACGTTTGTAAACGCATAAAAGTATTTGCATCCACACAAAAACGATGGCCGTTTAAAGCGGCATCACACGAAAAACTTGATGCTAGTAAGCGTATACATTTCTATGCGGTTAGACTCGTCTACACGTAAACGCTTCAACTCGAAAACAATGTTAAACGCTTGACTAAGCAGGTATTGAATGATATTGTGACGTCAGCGTTTTCGGAAGTATGCGTTTACGGGTGTCCACACGTTAACGCTTTTTAGTCGTTTTCAAATTTATCCACTTTGGAGAGCGTATTCGAAAATATGCGTTTACGATGAGCGTTTCAGGCGTTTACGTGTGGACGGAAGGCCTAAACGCATAAAAATGTATGCGTTTACAAACGTAAACGCATACGTGTGGACGGGGTCTGAGTTTTGCTCTCTTAGTATTCATTATGGTCTCTTGACTAATTGTTGGTGAAAAAGGGGGAATTGGAAAAACAAAGCCGAATGATGCAGTTTGTTGTAATCGTGGAATATAAGTTATGATGCTTGAGTTAGAACACGAAAGCACGAAAACAATTTATTTATGTTTCGTCTCTGATTCAGATTCACCAACGTCGAATCTGTTTCGGGTTATTGTGTCTCCCTCTAATAAAATGTTTGTATTGTATTGTAAAAAAGTAAGACCAAGTATTGCAGACTGATTTTTTAAGGGTAAAAACTTTATTAATTCTACATTGAAATGTTTTGTGACTTAAAATAATACTAAGGAGCACGAGTACCCTGGTCACCAGGAGTTTTTGTTCGTTTTCTTTAGCCGTGAGTCTGGTAACGCAAACGAACCTCGGAACGAGACAACAAACCCCTGGAACCCAGGGTAGACTATTATTATTATCGGTAATCATAAATTACTACAAAATTGAATTTCGAAGAAGCCAAGTGTACACTTAAAATAAATAATTTCTATAGACATTCGTTAACTAATATATCTCAATTTATATTCTTTAATGATTCAAAAGCCGCAAATTAGACATTTAACAAGTTCTAAGTTTTAAGTGAAAACAAAAGCATGAGTTTTGCGGAATACTTATCCAAAGTAGATAAGCGACAAAAACGTCCAATCTGAGGCTTTTTGAGCATGGAAGGAAATTCATATTTCCCGTGTTTGGACTGTTTGGCGCCATCAAAACTTCAATACTTTTTAGGATACGCCAACTAGCTGTCGTCTTGGTGACACCTCTGTAAAAATTATAGCAACTCCTCCCTAATACGCACTCAGACCACAAGTATTTCCCACGGACTATAGACTATAAAATAGCCCCGCTAATACGAACCCTCGCTAATACGTACACTAACTTACGGTCTTTCGAGATTGTCTGCAATAACGACCGTATAGTAGAGCTACCAGTCACTGGACTTAACGAAATCTACAAAGACTGTACTGCAAAACAACCCTCGCTAATACGAACCCTCGCTAATACGTACACTAACTTACGGTCTTCCGAGATTGTCTGCAATAACGACCGTATAGTAGAGCTACCAGTCACTGGACTTAACGAAATCTACAAAGACTGTACTGCAAAACAACCCTCGCTAATACGAACCCTTCCGCAATGCATTGTTGTCCCGCAATATCTGGAATTCCCGAAATACGTTACCAACAGCTTAATTGCATATATGGGTACCAGTCCCTGACAAACGTTTTCACGAAATTCTTGAAAGTAATGCATGTCACTACGGACTTTCGTCCAAGAGTGCATGGTGCCACGAAACTCAACGCAACTAAAATCATCTTGTTCTATTTTTAAAATAAAGCTAGTTTTCTAATAGAAAGTCTTTCATTAGGTGGCGGTGGCCTGGGGAGGAGAGAGGAAAGGAGAAAATAAGAGCTAGCCTTCACACAATAGGTTAATTGCGTTACACAAACTGGACAGGAAAAGAAAATAAATGATTATCTTTAGACATTAACATTTTGTTAGGAAGGCTGCTTACTTTCTAACTTTCTCTCTCCTTCTCCACAAAGTCTGCTAAAAATCTCTTGGAATAAGGTGTAAATATGAATATAACTGCACAATAATTAAATTAATTGAAGACTAATTGAACTAGTCAAGATATCCTATCAACATACAACTCTACAAGTCTTTCTAAAGCGTATTGGTGCAAAACATGTTTCACAAATTAATAAATAGAATTTCCATTTTTTATATCTCACAAATCTACGCAGTACATGAAATGCTGTTGTACGTGTCCCTCCGCGCCATAAGAGAATAGTGAGTTAGAATATTCTTTACTCTACTCAGATTTTCTTGCTTTTTCTTCCTACAATTAAAGCCAGGGACACCACAATAGCGCTTTTACCGGACAATTGCACAGTTGGCCTCTAGACCACAGACCACACACACCGATAACTTCATGGCCTACTTTATCGGAATAGTGGTGTGGGTTTTTTAACGTCCCTCCAATTAATGCAAGGCCTAGGTATGTGTAGTAGATTTTTGGAGAGACGGGGACTACAGTTTAACGTCCTTATCCGAGAAGACGTGAAGGTCTAACCGTTTGCAGATGTAATTACATGGACAAAGAATTATTTTAAGACCCTGGTGTTATGAAGAGTGCGTCAGATGTTTTGAGACTCAAAATAACACAACAACAAACTACACATTTGTCTACTCAAATTAATTATACGGAAACACTAATGAAAATAATGTTATTAGCAATTTTTCCACAATTTTTATGCCAATACAAAGCTGCATCTGCTGCAAAAACATTCACTACGGCTGTAGTAATAACACCTAAATTTTTTTTATTACTAGAAACGGCTTAGAAAGTAAACATTTGCTAAATTTTTGGACCTTTTTGGGAAAGAGGCATGATTTTTGTTTAATTTCATGCACTTATAAGGCTGTAATGGCTATATTTAGCCATGCACAGCGCTTTTAGGACGTCTTGCATGAAGACATGATATCATTTACTATATTTTGCCCTTAAAAGAACGTTTCATTTCACGCATCCCGTCTTTGTTGGCATGTCCAAAATTTGTGATCTTATATCTCTCGAATAATTCTTGCTTGATTAGCATTTCTATTTCTTCGTCATGCCTATTTAAAGGAAAAGCCCGCTAACGCAAGAAAGGCACATCGACAGTATTTCAAAAGCTGTTAAAGGGCATGTGCGCAACATTTTCATGTTTGAAGAACATCGAGCAAAATTTGGAATAAAAGTACATACAGAGCTTCATAAAAGTTCAGCGCTGACAGAGAACAGTATAACCCATGCCAGCTTATGTGTTATTATTGAAATTTTCAGTTAGAAAAACACACCTCATTGAAACTTAGAAATAAATTCGTCAGTTAATTTATATATGTTTGACTTATAATAATAATGATAAGAACAATAATCTTATAATTAATATTTATTGAAGATAGCCTAGCCAATTAACAGTGTAAGTGTTTAAAAGGCTCCACTTAGGCCTGAAAGCATACGTAGCGAACTAGCGATACTTGCTAGTGATCACGTGATATCTACACAATTCGTGATTGGTCAAATTTGAGGAATTACTCACTGCGAGATAAAACAGCATAAAGTTACCGAATTAGTTTTTCCTCAAGGTAGAGGATTTTTTTTTGCAAGCGACTGCAATCGGGGAAAGTATCATTTTACAGCTTAATTTTTCGGGTATAAAGGTCCGAGTGTCCATTTTGTCTATGTCCTTTCAGTAGTTTTCTTGAAATCATGTCTTAAGGAGTAGGCTTTAAAGCTTTTTAAACAAACGCTCAAAAAATAGCCTGTATTTGCCTCCAAAACGTCCCCTCCCTTCCATTCCCCTCGATCCCCTCCCATAGTCGACCGACAGAAAATGAGAAAACTGTCTGCATCCCGGGGGGGGGGGGGGGGGACTCCGATCGTAAATGGACGGGGATGCTCGTCGTACCTTTTAGGGGTCAAAATCTGCAAACTGGTACCTTTTAGGGTGTCTCACACTTAAGGGGACTACCAGAGACATAGCTGGTACCTTTTAGGGATTGTTTTGGGGTAAATAAACTACCTGATATATGCATAAAAGGGACGATTTCGATTATCTGAATTGAATCTTCAAAGCACATCGATAACAAAGTGTTTCATTACTTTAATTCTTTATTATTGTTTTTGAACTGGTACCTTTTAGGGGTAGAAATGAATTGTTGCCACTCCCATTCAGGTACCTTTTAGGGGTCATTTTCAAAATTTCTGACGAGCATCCCCGTCCTCTTATATATAGGAGTCCCCCCCCCCCCCCCCCCGGGGTCTGCATAATATGATTGATTACTGTACGTAAATAAATTGTCCTTGTACGTATTCTTGTTCACTGCCACACTTGTACACGCTTGCCATTTCGTTCTAACACTAACACTTTAAGTACTTGGTCGTCTGGAGTAACAACTACATTAGTGGGCCAATCCATTTGACCTAGACCTGAACCATGGCTACCAAAAGATCCTACAAATTGGCCCTCTTGGGTCAAAATTTGAACGCGATGATTCCCACCATCACAGACGAGTAACATGTCCCCTCCAAAAACGGCAAGTCCTCTTACAAGCTCAATCTGACCGTCTTCTTTTCCTTTGTCTCCAAATTTGTTCCTTAAATTTCCATTGACATTATAAACATCAATAAAGTACTTGCTGTAATATGTTACAAAGTACTTGTCATTGCCATAAGCAATGTACCACGGTGTTTTGTCTGCAGTTCGAATTTCTTGAACGACATGTCCAGTTTGTTTGCTCAGTAACTTTATACCTGACTTGGTTTTATCATCACGGTGCATACAGCACACTGCGATGCGATCATCGGTAACACACATTCCACGTAGTATCACTCGTTCTTGTCTGTAGATAGTTCTAATGTAAGCACCGTTGATGTCGAACTCTTGAATCCTACCATACTGGTTAGTGGAATCCGAAACAAGAATCCTGTTTTCATACATGACTACTCCAAATGGATTCTCTAGTTGACCATCTCCCGTTCCTTTTCCACCAAACTGTCGTACATAGTTCCCATCAGCATTAAATGTAACAATGCGATGATTCGAATTATCAGTAACGATTACTTCTCCATTAACACTTACTGCTAGTGAACAGGGAACATACAACGTTACCTCTCCATCTCCCTTTTCTCCAAAGATTTTTACTGGTTTTAAGTCGATCTTACCATGGAGTGTCTTTGGAGAATCCTTGACAGCTTGTCCTCCAATACTCACCAGAACTTGGGGCGACGAATTCGATTTCTTTGCTTTATACGTCACGATAAATTTCCCACGTTCACTTTCAGTGAGCTCGTTTATAACTTCGCAGCCGTCATCATCTTTGATTTGTACATCAATAGAACCAGGATTGGTGTAGCAAACTTGGCCCTTTGAATCTCTTGTTACGATTTCACATTTCCAATACAAGCCACTACTATTGATGTTACTCTTTAGTTCAACTATGGAGCAGAGAGATGGGTCGGTTGTGCTCTCTTCAATCTTTCCAAAGTCGTGCAAGAATTCCGTGACAGGAGTGTACTGGATGGTTGTATTTCTTTTAAGAGATTGCGATTTCAAAATAGATCGTCGAGGATTTTCCAAAAATGTTTGACATGTTTGAGGAAATTGACTTTCAAGAATAAAATGAGGAACATTTTGATCTTGTAAATCTTTGCCCTGGTTACTCAATGATTCGAGCTCGTGGATGGCTGCAGTAATCTCTTTTTGCTCTTCAACATTTGCTTTTGTGTACAAAAGAAGTTTTTTGGCCAAGGTGTCATCCATGGCCTTTTGATGATTTTGTAAGATCTCCATTTGAACTTGTATTTGATCCTTCACTTTCTTCTTTGCTGTGTTGATTTCGTCCTCAAAGCGTCGTAAGTTTTTCTTGGACAGTTCTAGTTCGTCTTGGTATATCTGTATTTGTTGGTTGACTCGATCCAAGTCTTGATGAATTAAGCCTTTTATTTCCTCAGCTTTTGCCTCAATGCTGATCTTTTTGTGTGAAGTATGGTCTGTGTGGGAGCAGATTTGGCAAATGGATTTCAGACATGTCTGACAGTAATACTGGAGCTTGTATTTGTCGTGGAATTGTTCAGGACATCGTTGATGACTGGTAATGTAGGCGTTGACATGTTCTCGCTTCAAGTCACCAAATAAAATCACTTGATGTTCCTCTCTGAGTTGCTTAACTTTATTGTGGGTGTTCTTGCAGTCAGCGCAAATCACCATGCCTTCGCACTCAGAACAGAAGGCAACTAAAGTAACGTGTTTTCCGCAGGAACCACAGTTTGGTTGGTTTAATTGTAGCTCGTCTTGTTTACTTGCTTTGTTTTTCATTACACCCAACAAACCTTTCAAGGGATCGAGAAAGAACGAAGATTTGAGCCTCGTTATGTCGCCATCTTCTAACTCCAGTGGAGCCCTACAAGTAGGACAAGTCAATCGCTGCCTTTGGCTCCTGCAAGATTCCTTCCATCCCTCGATACAATTAAAGCACAAGCTGTGAAGACACGGAAGCGTCTTGGGCTCCTTAAAGATGTCATGGCAAATTATACACGTAAGTTCTTTTTCTAAACTTGAAACGAAATCATTGAGTTCAGCCATCTTATTGATGTCGGACGTCGCCTGAAACGACAGAATGACAATTTCCCAGAACCAGCTCAACAGGTAAGCTCTTTGAAGAAAGATATATATTATTGATACTTTTATGATAATTATTGCGTAATGCAAAATGTCGAAATTACTCGTTTCAGAAGTTGAATATTAACTGACAAAAAGGATCTTTTCAATTTTGTATTCAGTATAAAGCAGTTAGTTTTGTTTCGCCATTATTTTGCCGTGTTATCGCCACAAATTGACTGAAAATTCAGGTTGTTATTCCTGTAGTGAAGGTTGATGGTTGATATCATTCCAAGGATTTCTATTTATCATTAATTATTGAATGAAAAGTCTCACTATTGTTTGCAGGCCTTTGGCATTAGATATGAAAATATGAGCAGTGACGTAACTTAACTATCTCACTTGTCTTGAATGATTATCTGAATGTTTTCAGTCAATGCATGCAATATCATCATCATCACCATCTTTATTAGTATACATGTAAGTTATTATAAGAGATTCTACAAGATATCAAGATTACAAAATTTAACAAGGTATCATTTATAAAGGTTATAAGGTATCTTTTATGTAAAATTCATAGTAAATGGTAATCCTTCCGAATCAGTTCCTAAACTGACACGGTGTTTAATTCACTACATTCAACTTCAGCTTTCCCTACAGGTTCCGGAATTCGTGAGCCAGTCTCTACTTTTAGTTTTCAAACCCTTATATTAGTCGCTACTGATTTATTTCTGCAGCTTGAAAAAAGCGTTATTTTCATGTGGTAGCTGGCCCGCCTAAGACAAGAATATAAATTAAGGTGACCCCCTTCCTGCTAATGGATGGAACCTTTTTTGGTTATTTCATTAACTAGGTAGCCCCTCCCAGCTAACAACGCCCGAAAAGGGATTTATAAATAAAGACTGGATGGTAAAATATCGTTCCAGTCCCTATCGATTGAAACAAGTAACGCCAGGCAAGTTTTGACATTTTCGCAAAAGTTGTGAGTATTTTTGAAGGATTTGTCTTTATTTCAACTATCTTTAGTGTTGATAACGCTTTAGTTTCTTTGGATTTGATCTTTTCATTTATGGAATGAGTCGTTTTATAATTTTATCAAGGAATTTCACTTGTTTTCGTCCATATACTCGTGCTTTCTATGCTTCTAAAAGCCCGCCATTGTTCGAAGAAGACGAAATACGAGCTAAATTGAGACCGTTGACTGGACAAGGAGGTGATATACTACTGAATTATAAGACAGTAGACGAACCTAAAGGCATAGCTGTTGTAACAATATGTAATGCTACTCGTAAGAATGCTTTAACTGGTCACATGATGGTACAGTTGGCGGAAATTATTGATCATTTGGAAGTATGGAACCAAGGAAAAGCTGTCATATTGCACGGAGATGAAGGGACTTTTGCTTCAGGAGCAGATATTAGTGTAGTTAAGGAAATTTTAAGCCCTGAAGATGGGGCAAAAATGTGCTTTTTTATGCATAGGACTTTGACACGTCTTCGACGTCTACCATTGGTTAGTTTGGCTTTGGTGGAGGGAAAGGCGATTGGTGGAGGAGCTGAGGTAATCATCTTCGGTGTTTGTCAGTTACATTGTGGCTAAAACAGATCTAAAAGACCAAAGCTGTGTGTTAAAAGAGGAATGTGCATGCATGCAACGTCATCATTTTCACTGCATTTGAGGGGGCTGTAAGGGTTTGTTGGTTTCAGGGTTTTTTTTGCTCAGTATATTTTGGTAATTGCATTGTTTTCTGTGGTATTATAGTTTTTGACTTTGGATATTGTATGCAGTTTTCAATTTTGGAGATTTTAGTTTACTGATCCCGGACATAACCGTAATTTTCTTGATTTTTTGCAGTCTTTAATGCCGCCCTGTTACCGCCCCCCAATTTAAATTCTGTAGATTGAAACCCAAGTTAAAATTTCAATGAAGTATGTTGATTTATCATTATATATTATATATGCATCAGTTTGAATTCTTTTCTTTCTTTCATACCAGCTGACAACAGCTTGTGATTTTAGAATTATGTCCAAAGATGCAGGTAATTTGTACATCACTTCAAAGAAATAATAGATTTTCAGTAGTCCCTGTAGTCCCGGGGGGGACTCCTATATATAAGAGGACGGGGATGCTCATTGGAAATTTTGAAAATGACCCCTAAAAGGTACCTGAGTGCGAGTGGCAACAATTGATTTCTAACCCTAAAAGGTACCAATTCAAAAACAATGATAAAGAATTAAAATAATGAAACACTTTGTTATCGATGTGCTTTCAAGATTCAATTCAGATCATCGAAATTGCTCCTTTCATGCTTATTTTAGATAGTTTATTTACTCCAAAACAGTCCCTAAAGGTACCAGCTAGTATGTCTCTGGTACTCCACTTAAGTCCGAGACACCCTAAAAGGTACCAGATTGCAGATTTTGACCCCTAAAAGGTACGACAAGCATCCCCGTCCATTTACGATCAGAGTACCCCCCCCCCCCCCCCCCCGGGCCTGTAGTCCTCAGGGACTATTTTCTCTCTTAGTAGAACTGATTATGTTTAGTACAGTCCCACCCCCACCTGACACAATACTAAACATAACATAACATGAAGGAAAATCATGTACAATTAACATCATTGTAACAGTTACAATTATAATATTTTCAATGTTTTCCAGAACAAGTTTTAAGATCAGAGGCATTGTTCTCAAGGGTATTTTTTTCTGAGAGTTAGAAATGACCAACAGAATAATCCAAAGTTTTGTTTGTGTTCCCAAGGACGCTGCAAATGATACGATGACAAAGACCACAATTAATCCAACATCTATTCTTTGTTGAAACATATATCAACATGTTTTTCAGAAATCAGGTTTGTGCAAGCAAGAATGAATGTATCACCAGGATGGGGTGGTGGGGCAAGACTTGTTAAAATTGTTGGTCGTCAAAAGGCTTTAGAGATTTTACTACAATGTAAAAAGATGGACCTTATGGAGTCTCTGAAATGTGGATTAGTTGATGGTGAACTTGTTGCATCAAACAGCAAGGTATAAGTTTCACTCATAGTACTTAGTGTTTCACATTATAGATTCTATTGTTTGTGGGTCTGTAGAACTCTAATAGATGCACAGATGAGGCCAACATGGGGTCAGAACAAAAATGTTCTTTACAGACCCCAAAGTCATCCCATCCATGAAATGATTCCCAATACCAAAATGGTCTCAAAGTTATCCCTGAAATGAACCCAACTCCCGAATTATCCCCATCATCTACTTGAAGGTGTCTGGAAACAGTTTTTCTGGTCACCAACCAATAAATAGATGGTTTCAAAATCCCTTTCGTATCGTTGGATCATTAAGATATTATAAGACATAGTTGCTGAAGGATTGAAGTTTGAGTGTTGGATGTGGCATGGCAAGAGGCATTAATTTATGCATAATATGAGGAAATCCCATAAAAAAACACTTTACGTTATTTCTCAAAAACTTTCCTTTTATAGAATCTTTATCAAATTCTGAAAATTCACTTTGAAAGTACAACCTAATCATTCACAGAGCTAATTGAGGAATTTTATTTTGTGGATTCAGAATTATGGAATCTTAAATTTGGGATATGACTTTTTAAGGTGATTCTAAATATCTCTGCAAAAAGCAATGTAAAAAAATAAATTCTTTTATTGATGTACATGTACATCAGCTGATTTTTTATGCTGGTAGTCATTTATCGTACTCTTTATTTATCTGAAATATGTTTGGAGACAATTCCTTTATTCTTTTCTGACCTCGGAAAGAAATATGACTGCACAAGCGTTGACAAATAACTCAAGATGCGATTTACTGAAACGGAATGGAGCAGACTTTGCTTCAACTCTTGTGCTCGTTCTAGAATTTCCAGCCAAATGAAGTTTAATAATGCTGTTCAGAAAGGTTTCAACTTTATATGCAGCAATTTTGAAAGAAATGTTGGAGCCAGTTTAGAGAATTATTCACCCTTCCCTCCTTCCTTCCTTCACTCCCCTGCTCCACAATACAAGCTGATATAGAAAGTAAGTTTTGTAACCACTTGAATGCACTTTCATTGTTAGAATGTTTTAAGGACAGCTTCTGATTGGCTAGCACCTTTTCTAGAAAGTCGTTCTACAGTGGTCAGAGCCAATAAAGGAGTAGTAGCTGCTGGTGATGACTTGACAATGGATGATGCATTGAAAATAGAAAGGTAGTAAAATATATAACATAGAGCTGCTTATACAGGCAACTTAGGGTCCTAATGAAACTTTTGAGAGAACAAGGGTGTTGAGCTTTTAACTACATGTACCTTAATATAAATGACTCTATTCCAAAATTCTTGAGAATTTTTACACAGCCACAGCTGACACAACCTATAAACCAATTCATGTCATGTTTCTGTATTTCAAGATCCTAGGGCCCTATTTTTACCCAAAGTCTTGGCAAGCAATTTAAACTACTGTTTTTTTTTCTGTCGAAATCTGATGAATTGTGGTCAACCAGTTAGACTTTCATACCATGTTTGCAAATTGAATTTGATGGATGTCAATCATTCTCTAAAGACTCAAAATCTACTCAAATAAATAAACTATTCTTAATCTCAAAATTTCTCTCTAAAACTTTATTGTGTCAACTTTTTCCTAACCAATTTTACCGAGTTTTTTTCCAGAGGTAATGATGATTGCCATCCATCTAATGCATAATGCAAACTGCAATATATATAGTAGCGCTTCATCAAAATTGGCAGTATGCCTAGCAAGTTAAATTCTTACTCCTTCTCCAAATCAGTACACCTTTCATTGGAAGCTACATGTATGAATTTAATATTTATAAGTTGGAGTTCTAGAGAGTCATGACATAGTTATTTCTTCTTTCTTCTAGGTCTATATTTGGTTCTGTTTGGGGGAGTGAAACAGCCAAAAATGCTTTCACTCAGAACATTAAACATCATTAAACAAACAGTAAAACTCCACACTAATCTGAATAGAAGTGAAAAAATGTCTTCCTGTCTCTGTTTTCAAACCTTAGACAAAAACATGCAAACGAACAAACAAACAATACAAAACAAACAACAACAACAAAAAGATTTAAGTGTGGACAGAAGGTCCAACTGTAAAAAAAGTAAATAAAAGACTTTTTTGTTAATTCGAATTTATCTGGATTAGTCTGCAAGTAGCCTCATTTAATTACCTGCAATAATATTATACCAGTAAAAGTAAGATAATTATTTTGGTTAAACTATCATGTACATCAGTACGAATGTAATATTGAACAATTAAATAATTAAATTGATTATACTGGTTTTACTGGTACAAAGTGAAATGAAAAGCAACAAAATGAATTAAAACTTCTGTACTAGAGTACAAACACTAAAAGCATGCAACATAAACAGTGCTAAATAGTGATATTTTATGATAATTTTATTGTTTGATTATCATCAATATACTAGGCAAATAACAAACTGCCCTCTTGAAAACGCGCAGTTCAGCGGGCGAAAATTGAATTTGACGGGCCGCAAATACATTTGCAGCCCTGTTGCTGATTGGCTGAGAAGGCATCGCACGACAGCCTAGTATATTGATGATAATGATAATGACATGACTTTTGTCAGGCATATTGTTTATTTGTGGCCCTTGTAGCATCATTTGCACCCTTGCTGCACTCGGGCGCAAATGAAGCTACTTGGGCCACAAATAACCAATATGCCCTCCAAAAGTCATGTTATTGTCCTATTAGTGCTATTTACTAAACAGTGCAAATTATTGCATTATCAAGAAGAAAATAAATTATGTTATCATAAGCAATAGAAACTTCAGAGAATTTCCTGGTTACCCTTCTTTTGTACTCATATATTAACAGAATCATAATGAATTCTGAGGAACTCTGGGAATTAAGGTTGGTATAATATGGTGGTCTTTGCTCATTCCTCTAGTTTTTCATCCTCTGTTTTGTGTGTTTCCTCTTTTTCCTTGTTTTCCCTATTTCGTCTTGCTATTTCTAAACTATGTGGATGAACAGGAAGAATACCAGCCTGGAAAAAATATTTACACATCAAGAGAAAGTACTGTTTCTTAAATGAAGATAGATTTTTTTTGTATAAAATAAATTAATCATTCGGCAATAGTGAAACTTCACCACATAGCCACCCCATTAATACTATGAAAGGCCACCATTAAGTCTACCTCATTTGTTCTCACTAAAGATTACACTCAATCTCTTGTAAAAAGATTTTGTTAATAAGCGTACATGTACAGACACCATGTTATTATGACAGGTCAGTAATATTATTGGTGCATATATTTTGTTCTTTTAGCATGAAAAAGGTATGTTTTACAATATTCCACCCATGTTGCTGCTGCATGCATTTCCCTCATAGAGACTACACATTCATTACTCAAATAGATTGTTCTCAAAACAGTGATTAATTAATTAATTTCAATTTTAATTTTATCCATTTTCACTGCATTTGGACATAACCAAAAAATATACAATTATATATAAGAAAACTGATCAGAGATTGAATGTGTAAATAAACTTCTACTAAGAAAAGGATGCAGCAGAAAAAGACTAGAAGGGAACATAGGAACCATTTGAGCTAGACCATCCACAGTTCAAAAGAGCCATTATTATAAGTAATTGATAACCTACCAAACCAAGCAACATTCCAACTGGTCTTGTAGGCTCTGCACCAACAGATAACCAATACCTTGAAACAAGCGAGGAAGGAATAAAATATATAATAGTAATGTGTGCAGAATTTCTTCAAGGGCGAAATGAAAACATCCAAGCTGCAGATGGACCATGTATGTATGTTTTTGTATATATACTGTAAGTTTACAATTGTACATAAGCAGCTATAAGCTTACTAAGTAAGTTTACTGACAGTCAATATCTTTCGAATCTGAAAAATGGTTTTTCCACCACTTTTTACCACTAATGTCTGTCAACTTACTTGATTCTGTCAACATTTAGACTGACAAGTTTCTCGTTCCTTGAATTTGCAAGTGGATCAAACGTTCCAATCTGAAGACAACAGATTACTTCTGGTTAAACGACTTACAATCGGGAGTATAAAATGTGCGAACAAACCTGTTCATAGTAGCCACGATTTCTCGCTTTTTTCCTATGAGCAGCCACTATATAATAAAAAGGTCTATTCTTGCATCCGTATAATGCTAATCGTAATGCAACTATTGATTTCTTCATGGCAAAATGAGTTTATTTTGACCCAAAAACGCACTTCACAACTTCAAGCATGGTAAATGTCAAATTAGGTCAGGCGTTCCTTGAGGATCTCGTCCCAGTTTGCTCCAGTTTCCGAATGTATAACGAGTAAATTCCGATTATTTGCCGACGTCATATGAAACAAAATGGCGGCCGATTCAAAAATTTTTGTGCTTGAGAAAATCCTATTTTGTCCGACGAAATCTTTACACATTGAAATGAAAACAAGATATAGTCTAATAAGACGCTTTCGTGGTGTTTAGAGTAGACAGACATTTGGTTATCTATTTGGTTGAACCATCCTGGCCTTGATCTTTAGGAAATGACAACAAATTTAGAACTAATTTAAAAGAAGGATACAATATTTTATGGGCGATCACAAGAAAAGCCGCTTAAAACCAGCTAATAGGGTTGAGAATCGGCAGGTATTTAATAATATTAACACATTTTACAAGTTTTTGTGCATTTTTTTATTCATTTCAATTGTTGTCTAGATTCACAGCAATTTGCTGTCCAATGATGAGATTCTGGATAAAATTGCATCTTTTGGAAGACTGGTGGAGTCAAGCTATGGACCAACTGGAAGGTTATTGCTGGAATGATTGATTCTACCTTAGTTATTATAGTTCTTGGTTTGCAGGCATAATCCCTGGGGAATGTATAGACAAAAGACATGACAGACATGTCAGTGGTCTAGCCTCCTCAGGGGTTTCAAATAATAGGTGGCTACTGGCGGTATAGCGCCACCTATTTTACCTCTTACCACCGGTTATTTTGTGTCTTACTTAATAAATATGATTATGGCCCCGTTTGGAACACAGACGCCTACTTCAATCACTCAGATGCTTATTCAAAAAGATAATGAAACGCCTGCCTCCCATGCAGCCGCTCCTTTGTGTCATCACACTTTTGTAAGCAAAGCCTTGCATTACAACACAAAGAAGTGGCTGCATAGGAGGCTAGTCAGTGGTCTTGTTAAAAGAAAATCAAGATAAAAACCACCAACATGTTTGCCATGTCTTTATTTCAATTTACTCTCCTGGGAATGGCTGCAAACCAAGAATGCCTCTTTATGGGGTCATCTAATAAATCTTGGCCAGTGATGATTGATAGTTGGGCACTTTTATTTTCATCTCAAAAAGGCACATGTATATTCAAAAAATTGGTGTGGCCCAAGCTATTTTTACCCCTTAAAGGTACCAATAAGACATACATCTCAGCATCAGTGATTTTCCATCAGTTCATACCTAAAAGGTACATATTTGTACCAAATCCTGTGATTTTGACCTCTAAAACATGTAAAAGGTACGTATGACAAAATATATTAAAGTCCCCCTGAAGATATAAATGTATAAAGAATGAGAGAGCGTGTTATATCTGTAGATTAAGATCCAAGCCAAAGACGAGGATCTTTAGGCTTGATATAACACACTCTGAAGTTCTTTATATTACTTATAAAATAAAGGGGTGAAAATGAAAGTGACCTAAATGACTTTTGAGTGATTTTAATAACTTTTTAAAAATCACTCAAATCTTCCCAAAATTATGCCAAACATCTTATTTTAGTCTAAATATTAATGTTTGGTATTCATTTTTCATGATTTCGTTTGAAAAAGAACAAAATTGCTCCATAGTTACGGCCCGGCTTTGCTTGACAACCAATCATTAATTTTAATGTCTAGTTGTCAATTATCATATTTGACCAGAATTTTCCAAGTTTGACTATTTTAGCTTAGAAAATCCAAGTTAAATTTTATGCAAATGAACAAAAATCTTTATCTGACATATGTATTTATTTTGTAAATTAGAAGGTGAAGACCCACCTGTGGATGTACTTCTAATAAACCATTATTATTATTATTATTATGGAATCTTTATTTTTTCCTTTTCATATTCAGTACAAAGCGGGTTTCTCGACCTAAGACATTTGTACTTAACGTTATGTGTACATGTATAATTACTTAACAAATCCGTAAAAATTATTATTATTATTATTATTATTATTATTATTATTATTATTATTATTATTATTATTATTATCTACGTTATGGTACCGTAGTGATTTTCATTGTGTTTTCTAATGGATTATTAATGAGTTTGATAAAATTATATATTGTAGATCCTTGACAGACTGCTCCTTTATCACTGTGAAAAACTGGTTAATTTATTGCTTTACATTATTTTTAAATATTTGTTCTCAATTGCCAGGCTGAAGTTCCTCCAGACACATGCAGGTGGTCAGTTAACAATCACCTCATCTTCCAGTCAGATAATCCATCAATTGATGGGTGTGGCTCATCCTATTATGCGACTTGTAATGATGGCAATAAAGGGACATTTAGAAGTCTTTAGTGATGGTGGACTTGCAATGGCAATTTTATTGATCAGGTGAAAGTCTTTGATGTCGAGTGAAACCCCATTATAACCTGATATAATATGTTAACATCACTGTTTAGAGAGCCATTTTTGTACTTTCAAATAGAAAATATATTGATTTTAACTGTAGCTGAGATAATGAGCCCATATTAATTTTTACATTCCTTTGGCACTTTGTTATTCGATCAACTGAATCAAGTTTGTTTGTAATAAACTAGACTAGTTGAGACATCTTTAAAGCTTGAGGTACCAAGATCTGTGATATTAGAAGTGTTATGTGAAGCACAGCACATTATCACAAGTTATCTTAATGAGTGCCAGTGGAAAATGAAAGTCAATATTGGTGACATGAAGACCATGCTGTGTTTAATCAGGGGGGTGCTGCATACAAAGCCTGCTTGCTGCTTACATGAGTCTAATAAAGAGTTTCTGTGCACTACTTTGTTAAAGGTAAGGCTGTCAATGGATCTATGCCTTCATGCCATGTGTCTGTTCATCTGTCTGTCTGTCTGTCTTCCCTGCTAGCAGCTAGAGTCTCTCTCGGGATGCATGGTCCTGCAATGAAAATTGATTGTTTGAGTCATGAGTTTGAGTGAGTTTGATGATGATGTCATGATTTGATGATGACTCAAATCAATCATGAGTTGCAATCTGAGTTTGTGGATGAATGGAATTCATTTGTGCATGCTCTCCTTTAATCTTCCATCCTCCCCCTTCTTTTACCCCCGCCTTTTACCCTTCCTTGTCCCCAGAGAGGCTGTAGGTATTGGCTAGCCCCGTAGGCAATCTCTTGACTGCCCAGCTTCTCTCTAAGATATACATACATGTATATGTTATTCTGTCATTTTTCTTCCTATTAATATATGAAAAGAGCACATCCAGTCTGAGTGTTATGTTTATTCACAGTCATATTCACATCTTTCTCTTTTATCACACTTTTTGGGTATGAATATATTTTCAGGCATTTCTCCAGTCAGTTCCGACAACAACAAATACTTCCAGTCAGAAGCACAATTTGTCTTTAAGCCCCATACAGTATGTCAAATGTGAAGGAAGTCAAATATCTGACACTAAAATCGTTAATGGTGTACTTCTTGAAGCACCAGAACTACCGACTTACATCAGAAACACAAATGCCAGAAACCTTAAAGTGGCTCTGTACAATATTTCAATGGCTGGAGATACAGATGAATGGTGTGAGGGCCTTTCATCAGTAGCTGTTGATAGTGTGGAGAGAGATTTGAGCTGTGGTGTGATAGACTTGATGAAGAGTGTTGTTACCATGCTTGTCAAAGAGGGGGTTGGACTGGTTGCATGTCAGAAAGTTATTCATCCTTCACTCAAAAGATTTCTTAAAGAACAGGTAAATTATGATGATGACAAATGATAATGATGATTCATGAATGAATGCCAATAGGTGCAACTTATCAATAATTAGTAAACAACTACAACCACACCATTTGACCATCATAAAAATTATCACCAAATGGGGATCTTGCACACTTTGCGTGACATTTTAAATTTTAAGGTGGCTCGTGCCTTTTTTATCTCGTCGACAGGTCTAAATTTCAATCGCATCATATCCTTTGCCGAATTCTAAGATTTTGGGGTCCCGATTCCTAAATCATCGAATTATATGCAAATTCAATTGTTTTTACAAATTAAGTAGTGTTTATAGAGATATCGCCAATCTTGAAAAACGCCATTTTGAAAGAAAATGCTCATAATTCAGACTAGATAAATCAAGGTGATTTTTCATGTTACATTGCGTACATGTGCAAGTGTAAGAGTGTTGGTCCTTAGATGCCATTCCATACGTACGCTAAATTTAGGGCTCAAAATTATGCACTTTAAAACTTCGGCCAAATTTTAGACAGATTCTCACTGAAAATGAAATTGGGATAAACTGCAGAATACCCTGCCACTCCGACTATCCTTCACGTATCCGCGGATACGCGATTACGTAGACGCGTATCCATGCGTTTTCAAAAGAAAAAGTCGTAAATTACAATCTTATGTTCTTTATTTGACACTAGTGGTACACAGTTCCTCTCGTCTTTCCTGACGCGTGCACGCGTAAACGCGTATCCACTAAAAATAACTTTGCCATTTCTGCATACACAATTCTGTTATGCGCCGTTTTCAAAGACAAAGTCATAAATTACAATGTTCTTTATTTGACGCTATAGTGGTACACATTTCCATAATGATTTTTGACATGCGCGCGGACGGATTGTTTAAGAGCCTTGCGCGCAACATCAATACTGAATTTCGCTCTCTTAGTATTATAATATGGTCTCTTAGTTTTCGTTACTCAGGCCCATGTGCATGGTTTTTGAATGTTGTCCTGAAAAAACCGTGTCCAGACCCTAACCCGTGCGCGCGTACAAAAATAAATAAAATGGTAAAAAAAAAAGTTAGGTCGGGCTGGACGGGAAAATATTCGGCACTCGTTCATTCTGTCATGACCTCCAGCCAAATATTTGCCATCCGGCCCTCCCACTCAGTCAATAAGCAGGTCAATAAGTGTATAATACAACACTAAATGTTTCAGGGTGTTTATGTGATTGACCGTCTGTCCATTCTTCACATCACTTCAGTACAACGACTTACAGGAGCCAAGATTCTCAGTACTTTTACACCAGACATCCCTAGTGACTGGCTTGGTCGTGTTGGTAGTATGAAACACACCGTCATGAACAACAAAAGGTGAACATCTTCACATTTCCAAAATCATATGATTTACAAGGTCTTGCACCAGACAGTTAAATCAATTCATTCTCTTAATCCTGTCATCTAGAATCTCCTTACATTTCCTTATAATCAAACCTCTTTATAACGGACACCTGTTTATTATAAACACTTACATGTACCTTGCTTCCTTTGGTGTCCGCATTAGTGAGGTTCCACTATATTTGTGTGTGAGCAGTTTTCTGATATGCGAAACGGACCATGCCTTAACGTGACCATGTCGATGCTATCGTTACTTGCAGGGGCCCGTTTCTCCAATGACCCGATGACTTAACGTGTTCGTCCGTCAACTTTCCGATAGATTTTCCGATTTTTTTTTCAAAGCGCACATTCTTTCAATTAAGTATTTCTCCCTTAATTTTTCTCGTAAATTTAAAGCCTGGCTTATACAATCGACACAATTACAAACGCAAGTGCAAGCACAAGGGCAAATACAAACGCAAGGAGTGGAAAATAATTTTGTGCTTGGGTTTGTGCTTGTGCTCGAGTTTTTATCATCTAACTCGGGGTTTGCGCAAATGCAAATAAAAAAGCGCGTGTCTTTGTGTTTGTTAACCCTTCAAATCGCTTGAGTATCTACTTAATCCTTGCATTTGCGCTAAGTGAAAAAAAATGCTTGCCTTTGCATTTGCATCGTTCGTGTGAACAAGGCTTAACTGGCCTGTAAAGTTCTTGGCACTTTCGAGAAGCGGGCCCCTGATTCTTCCACAATCAAATGAAAAATGTTCTAACTATTATGCAATTACATGCAGCGTTTCTTTCAAAGTTGCGCGCAGCAGCAGTTGGATCGTGTACCCATCCGTGTAGGACTTTGCAGCAGTTGCGCGCATGCAACGAAGAAAAAGTTGCAGGAGTGGCGAAACTTGAATACACAGCATTGCGCGTTACCGCTGCAGGGGTGACCACACAGTGCAATTTTGTTTGGGGTGCAACGTTGTACAAAAAGTCACGAGGAAAGTTGTATCATGTGCCATTTTCCGACTCAACATTATCATGACCATTGTCATCAACACCACCACCAACCCCAACACTACCACTTACACCACAATCCACACCACAATCACCACTACTAACATCAACTACTCCAACACCACTACCGCTACTACTACTACCACATCCCACATCACTAACCGGCTACCACCCAAACCACCACCAACTCTAATACCACTACTAATTCCACACCACTTCACTACCACCACTACTACCTCCACTACCACTACTACTACCTCCACTACCACCACCCACATCACTATAACCATAGAATCCTCTATATCATCATTTTATTCCACAGCTGTCTCTATGTAATAACGATGAACTATTTTGTTATGAATATGACAGCTATCTGCATCTTTTACCGGATTCATCATCATCAACGTTCCCAGTAACTACTCTGGTTTTATGTGCACCTGATGAGACATCCCTTAACGAGCTAAAGAATGTATGTCAGTCTGCTATCAGTGTGTTGCAAGGTGTCACTGCCTGTCCATATGTTCTGCCAGGTGGTGGGTGTCTGGACACCCACTTGGCTTGGTACTTGAGATGGGACGCTAGACATTGTGATTCTTCAAGTCTGGACAGGCTGGGATGTACCAGAGGTTAGTGAATTGTGTTTCTTAAATAGATTACGTAAATGTTCTGATTGATGCCGAGGCTTTCATGAGTAAAGCAAAAGAAACGGCAGTTTTTTTTACCAAAAAAGGTATTTCTTTTGTTTGACTCCTCGTTATCGAGCAGAATGTCAAAGGCAGTGTGTGTTTGTGTGCAAATTTCAAGGCACAAAGGGGGTGGGTTCAGTGGTTAGACTTCAGTGGTTAGACTTCAGTGGTTAGACTTTTTGGCCACCAAAAATGTTGGTGGCCAACATTTTTGGGTAGCTTTAATTATCTTTGCAAATGTGACATTGCTGCGGCTGCTGCTGTTGTTGTTGTTGGTGGTGGTGGTTTTGTTGGTCAGGGGCGGATCTGGGGCTCAGACTGAGGGAGTTCACTTCACATTTTATATTGTACACAACAATAAATACAGGCTATTAATCGGGTAAGCGAAAAATACGGCCGTGTATTGTTCTTCATATTTTTCTTTCTCGACGTAAAAATGGTTTAATTTTAGGATGAGAAAGGGAGGTTCCCGGGCACCCAAGGACCCCCCCCCCCCCCCCTGGATCCGCCCCTGTTGGTATTGGTGTTGTGGAGGTGGTGCAGTTTTCTTTGGCTATATCTTGATTTGTGTTGTTTGAGTGTTCGTTCGGTCGTTGTTTTCTTTGACTAACGGCTAAAAAGAAAAAAGTGAGAACGTCGTCTTTCTCGCTTTTTCTCTAAAGCTCAATACATCATCGTAATGGACAACGTAGCACGCTGCCTAGAAACAGTTGCCAGGAGTCTCGACCATGATGGTGGAGAACACGTGACTGATTCATCCAATCACCATCACTGGATCCTTCCACCAGGAGCGGATGCAGACACTTCAGATATCCCATCATGCATGTGTGGTCTTGTACCACGTGTGCAGTGCGAAAACTGGTGCATTTTGGGAAGTGACGACTGTTGGAATATGTGGAATCAACCTTCCAAGGACTTTGAAGGAGCGGAATATGTCTTTGTTGATAATATTGTAGACTTGTACTTGGCTAAAATAACCTCGATCCAAGCGGCCTTTGAAACTGCTGGTGTCATTCTAAGGGTGAAGCATCTTGTTTCAGATGGATGAAAATCGAGGTTTTCAGCGATGAGAAGTGTAGTTTCAACAGTAGGCACTGACGTACTCCAAATCTCAAGGGTGATCCACAGATTGACTACTCTTGGAGTTTATATAAAAATCTTTCCGAGAGAATAATTCAGTAAAAAATTCGGGTTAAAAAATCTACCTCATAAAAACTCGTTGTAGGCGGGGAAAAATGTATTTTCGATTGAAGAAATGTTCACTTCCGGACAGCGGCTATCAGCAGGGGATTCCCACATCCGCCTGAATATTGACAACAATGAATAACATATTGTGTGACTCGTGGTTGCGATTAAATGCTAGGATTATGGTTGTTTGATTTGCAGCCGTGGTGATCACGGTATTTGAACTGATAAAGCAGGGACCTACCAAAGATATCGATACTTTAGGCTTTCATAAACTAACAAAATTCGATGGACTTGGATTGAAGAAAGCCAAAAATGCGATTAAAACGACTTCGTAGTCGTAGTAGTGGCACGGACAGCAAGGAGTATCGTCCACGGCATGCCGAATTTGCTCAGATTGCTGTTATAATTCTTTTCATGTTGATTGTGGCTTCGACTGCATTTTATTACGGCAACTACTTAATCGTTCTAATAATCATATGTATATGGATCACTTAGGGACCCACTGAAGTTGGCGATGCTCATAGTTAAGGATGGTACAGTTGAATGGTCTGCATCCTTGGGGAACGACTTATGTAAACACGAAAGAAGAAAGTCGAAAGTCAAAATGGAAAAGTCATATGATAAACACACAGGACGATCTTTGATTCCAAAGCTAATTTGTGTTGAACTAAATCTGATCTGCTGCTTATTTCGTCGCGTCTCTATGGTAGTCTTGTTCATGGGAAAGAATGACGATGGATGGACGCTCCATGTCAAGTGACTCGATTTGTTGTGTATACTTCTTACATGTATAAAGCGGACTTGACTTGTCTGGATTTCTGGTGACTGCAATCCTACCAGAATTCTACTTATGCTGGTGTATCATCCGATGACCTGAAGAGATGGGCACTTCTATCTTTATACCAGGAAAAAATTAACGACCTGAAGAACCTTACAAATGGAATGGGATGGGAAATGTTTCTGTGATTACAAATGTATATCCTCCGCTTAAAACAGAATGTACGAAAGCGATAATATACGTCAGGTTCAAAGTAGATTAGGAGATAAGAAACAAGGCATTTGAAGGAAACCATGCTGTGAAGGCCGTTTGAGTTAGTCAATATTCATCTTTTTATGAGAAAAAAACTCATCTATTCATCCTCAAGACGTGTTTTGACGGCAACAGTTTCCCGACACCATCTTGTGAATAAATATAATACTGGTGCTACTGAATGAATTTTAAATCAGTTATAGGAAAAGCCCGATAGTTTTATCAAAATTATTGATAAGACGAAATAATATTTCGTCTTATATGAAAACATGTAAATTATATGACTATGATATAAAATTTGTTAAAAAGAAAAGAAAAAATGCGGTCAAATGTCATTTAGATATGAATTAAAAGCCATTTCTATTGTTGTCAAGCAAATGAAGAAAAGGGGGTTGTCTTTTGAATATTTAATTTAAAAAATAATACAATCGACTGTATATCTTTAAAAGTAAAAAAGAAAAAGAAAAAACAATGAAAAACAAAGAAATAAAAAATGGAGAAAATTTCCATTTGGTAGAATAATGTGCAGTGTTTATCAGAGCTTTATTGAAATACTAGCCTCTATATATACACATACATAAATGTGTTGAAAGATAGCATAATTTTTAATTATTTATAAAACTGGATCAAAAATTACACCTGTGATATGTAATTAGTGATACAGGTATTTCAAAATTGTATGTAAAGTGTATGTATTTAAAATTTAGAAAATTACATTTATGTACAAATTGTCCTATATTGTAAAGTATGGAATCAAAATAAGATGAATAGAAAATCTCAGGCTTCATATTGAGTTGTGCCTTTTAACTTGAACATTGGGTATGAACAGTTTTGATGTACACATACATAACTTGAAATCATGTTTTCCATTGCACTCTAGGGTTAGATGAACACAAATTCAAAATGGCAGGTCGGCATATTGTATGTAAATCCAACTCTTTCCCTTCTCTCAGACTTTTCTGTGTATTTTGTTTTCAGATGTATTGACTATAACTCATTTTTATCATTAATAAAAGGTACATATAATAATTTTTTCTTTTCTTTTTTTTAATATATTAGTAGGCATTTTATTTTGATATGAACACATTCCACACTAGTACTCGAAGTTTCCAATGGTAGTATCAACCAAATTATTACATTGGTAAATGAAATGAATTCAGTATTATTTTGTAGTTCAGACATCTCATCTTCTTTTAATCCATGTTTACAAGAAACAAGTCGGAAACAAAGTGCCATAAAAAGAAATCTAACATATAATGAAAAGGGCACTTAAAAAGAGTAAATTTCCATTATAACAAGGTGTTACAAATTTAAGTTTTGTCTTTTGGCAAACAGAATGAGCTGCATAACAAGTAATCCTGTGTGGAGATTTGGGAGGGGGAGTGGATCACCTGAGTACTATACAGGCAAGATCAAATCAAGAGCTTAATTCCTTAGGAGGAATTTCCAGTGTATATTGAGCAAATAGTATGTTGTTCCACATTGTATTCCTTTCTGATATTAGCTTAAACTTTAACCAGGGCAACTGAAAGTCAGGTAAAAAATTAAGCTTTGAGATCTAGGACAATTCAATTCAATCACTAAGAGATGTATTGCAGCCTTAAATATTTTTTCATTATTTATTATGAATAGAACCAATTGAAATTGAAATTAACAACTACTATACTTGGCACTAAAAATCACAGAAAAGTGTTAAATGGTTATAATACAGCACTGTCAGGCTCTGCTTTTGATATTTACTGTTATCATTCTCATAATAAGACCTCAATAACAGTACAGATATATTATGAAATCAATGTGAAAAATATTGGATTATTTTACATGTTATTCTATTAGCAAACAAAATTATTTTTGGCTTTTTTGTATTTATTTTGAATATGGAAAAGTTGATGGAATCCATTTTTTCAAATGTTCAAATGTAAATATTCTTTTTCAAAATGTCAAATCTTCAATCTGAGTGATGTTTTTTCTATTTTGGGACATTGCCTGCTGTTACAGAATATTGTTTGGAAATTTCCATAAAACAAGTCTATAAGTACATTTTAATGAAAAAAAAACCATTTTTGCTACCCAACAGAGCTAAATAATTACTATTGTCTAAAATCTGCAAAATTAATAAAAAAACTGTACAAGTCAAATAAAATCTGAGATTAAAAAGCAGAACACTTATTGCAGCTGGGATCTATAAATCAACCATCTCAACCAGCAATTGTGAAGAAAAAGGGCGACAAATTTCAAAATTAGCAATTCATTTTATATTTGTAATGCTTATTAAAGATGACCAGAGTCAGATGTAGGCTACATTAATTTTAAAACTTCCCTAATAGAATAGAAAAAATGCTACAGCAAATCCCATTTACTGCGGTTTTCGGTATTTTGCGAACTCTGACATTCAAACAGTCCGCTGGAATTTGGTTATTCCCTTCCGCCCACCTCAACAAAACATCTAAAAATCAATGCTAAAACTTGCTAAAATTCTACCAAATGACCAAATATAATCTTTAGAGAGTATATATATATTAGCTATAATATCATTTTGGTATTAATAGTTCTTCGTATTAGTAATTTTTACTTTTGATTGACAGAAGCAAAAACGCAAATTAGCAGTTGGCGCTTGAAAGTCAGAGTTCGCAGAATACCGAAAACCGCAGTAAAGAAAAAAAGAACGAAAAAATTAACAGAGTATTTAGAAATACATTATTTATGATATGACAACCAAAAATTAGCATGATCCAATCATGATTGACCCTTTTATACAACAAAATTTGATATACAACTGCCATGTAGTTTGTTTGCCAAGTTTAACAGGAACTCACATAACTCAGTGTTATAGTTATAAAACTACTGATTAACAGACTACATGGAAGTTATATACACAGTGATTTACTATTATACAGTATTTTCCAGAAGCACCATCCATAATTTGGTTAACTACTGGTGCAGATCTCAATAATGGCTACTTTTGTTTGGTAATGCAAATATTATAATTATGACACTTTCCTGTAACGATGGATCATGCTTTTTTAGGCATGTGATTGGCAAGTACTTCAAATTTTGGCAATTTTGAGGGTGTGAAATATTTTCAGGAATCAGAACATGTATGTTTTTTTGGGGGTAGCAAATTTTATCAAGGCCCTTTATGGATAGTAGTTTTGCTGTCATCTTCAATTTTGCCTTCATTATGATGAAAAACTATGAAGCTTTTGGTGGCTTTTCTGGGTTAGTCCTAGCTGAATTGGCCTTTTGCCCCCACCCCTGGGTTTCAATTTAAGGGTGGACTTGATGTACATGTAATGCAACAACAAATTCGATGTCTTTTTCAAGCATAAATAACGAAGGTAGTATACTACAGAACAGTGTGTATGCATTCAATAAACTACAAGAAAATATAATATCTAGAGGGTCCAATAGTACAAACTGCTGTCCAAGCACCCAGAGAGACGGTAACTGTATAGGTCATAATGGCTTCAGTTGGTACTTAGTATGTAAACATCATGTAAAGGCCTGGAAACAAACAATCACATAAGATCATTCTATGGATATAGCAAACATTAGCTTAGTCTGATAATCAGGCTAACACTAGCCTTGTAAAACTTAAATTTCTATTTTAACTTGTCTAGAAATGGCTTCAATAGGACATTACTGCATCATATACATGTACTATCTACTAGAATGCTTTGCCCACTTTCTTTTGCAAAGTAATTGGTGCTAATTTATTGTTTGACTTTTCTCAAGAGGGAATAGAAATCTGAATAAGAAATAACATTTGAAAAACACTCTCGACTGGTAGTTATAGTAAAACGAAGTCATCATGCAAAATTATATGCCACTTTTTTTAAGTCTTGGAGGAAGTTGATTATGAGAGCTTCCAATATTTATTTTGATCACGAACTCTGACCAACATCTTGATTTCATATTCTAACTTACCTATCTTTAGGATCTGTCTCAACTAAACCAATTCTTTTTACAACTTCCATGCCTTTCTTTATTCGGCCAAAAATCGTATGTTTCCCTGAAAAAAAAAACCCAAAGATGTCAAAAATCTATGAAATAAAATGAATGAAATTTTATCCCAACCAGTTCTCAAGAAATGCCCAAAGAACCATGTTAATTAATTAATGCTATCTCCTTAAATTATAATGAGCAAAAATAAGATGACTGCATGTCTTGTTGAAGATACAATAAGACTGAAATAGGATGCAAATTCTCTGTATTTTATAAACACACCCTTTGGCCAAAGAAGTGAACAAAATAAGAACAGTTAAGATTAAGGGGCCACTTATATAAAAAAAAGTGGTTGTGTATTTAGTTACTACTGTCATCAAAGATCACGAAAGTGCTTTTCTCACCAGAAAAACACATAGCCAGGTCTTCAAAATTAATTGTCTCTCTCCACTAAAAACTTCACATTTTTAGTATGCATTCCCTTTTGCAGGGTCGTAGCCAGACTGTTTACCAAGGCAACCACTACAGGCAGGAACAACTTAACTTGGGGGGTTAGGGTTCCATTCATGCTTCCCCAAAAACATTTTAAAATCACACCCTTGCAAATGCAATTTCCAGCATTTTGAGAGGCATTATTTGTAACATATTTACAATGTATGGTCAGTTTTGAAGTTATGAAAATTTTGCACATTCTCACATTTAAGATATTCCTTGTTTCTTCTTTTTCTATGCCAGAATGTGCAAAATTAAAGAATTAATGAAAACTAAAAAAATAATATCTGAAAATTTACAGAGGCAACTACCTTGCCAGCCTCAAGGTAGCTACATACAGCCCTGTTTTGTATGAGCCAGCATCCCTTTCTTTAATCTTTAAAATCTTTAATCAATTACTCTTAAAAACAGTTTGCACTATACTGAGATAAAATTAATAAATGAAAAAATATATCATAATATAGCTATAAATATAAATTAATATATAATAGATATAAATAAATGAATTTTAACTAATCCCAAGCAGGATAGACAAGGAGAAAAGGTCAGACAAATGAAAACAATCGTAGCAAAGGAATAGGTTTAAAACTTAGAATGCATGAACAGATATTGAATGATACAAATCATTCACTAAATAAATCAATAGTGAGTAAAATTTAAAAGGATGCTAACACATGCAAAAGGAATGCAGACAAAAACATTCAAATCACTTTGAAGACATCTAGCTTCCTCTGCAGGCGTTTTCCATAATCTAAGAATTTGAATTATTATGTATCTTGGGTTTCTTGTGTTGCTGATAGAGAGGGACTAGGCACTAGTTAGGTAAGAGAAAGGAAGGTAAGACGATTTTGCTTTTCTTCCCTTTCCACTTCCCTCTTCTGAGTCCCCCTCTTCTCGAACAAGAACCCCACAGGAATCCCAAAGAGAGAAACTCAGAGATGCCTGCAGAGGAAGCTAGGTGACATCCATTATAATTATGATAGTAAGTTGCATGTCTTATTTTCACTTGTACAGTATATTATTAATAATAAATGGACTTGCATGGAATGATGTATTAGAAACGAATTATTTTTACAAAAATATAGAATAATTATAGCAAGAAAGAGTATCCATACCATCTAGCCACTGTGTTGGTGCTAGGGTAATAAAAAACTGACTTCCATTGGTATGTGGACCACTGAAAAAAAAGATTAAAATAAAATCTAAACTAAGGTTCCAAATATGATAATTCCACAATACATTATTTACTATACAGGTACATTATTTTCGGAGTGTTCTTGACACTTCTTCAAATCTCATCTTTTTCATGTCTGCTTTTAAAATTCCTTCAGCAAATACATAAAATATTGATGTAAATACTAAAATGTCTCTGTATAAAGTCAAAGATGGTGAGATGTAAAGCAGAAGAAAAGCAAGCTTAGGAACCTGTAGCCAAACTGTTTCTCTGGATTTTTGAATGCTCTACATCTTCCAGTGTTAATTATTACAGTTCATTTGGTCATCAAAAAGCTAATCATTCTAAACTAAAGTTTGCTGAAAGTTGATTCTCTGGTATTTTGTATACATTATCCAAAGAAGTCATCGGCCCTGAAAATTTAGGCTTTTTCTGTTGTTTGTTTTGGAGTTATCTAAGCCTCTTGGACATAACTGGTTGAGACAGTGCAGGTTTTTGCGGAGATCATCTGTCTTATCTCATTGTCATCACCACACAGATCAAAAACCTTGGCAACCCCCCCCCCCCCCTCCTTTCTCAATGTTGTTTCAGAGGATTGCCCATACAGCAGGCCTGATTTTAAGTTAACAAAAACTTTGAGGTGAGGGGGGATGGGGGAGTGACAAGGGTTGCTTTCAAATTTGAGTTTAAGTCTGTGAGCAAAATGCTGAACTGTCTGAAGGGTTTTGTCCAAGATTGTAGCTCTACTAGGGGTGAGGAAGGAGAAGTGGACTGAGGAGGAGAGAGAGGAAGGTAGAGCCTGTCTGCAACCATGAATACATGTATTTTTGTCTCAAGTTTGCTAGGGTAAACATTGTTTTCTTCAAAATGTTACATATTTACATGTTATAAATTTAAAGGAAGCAGAGAGATAAACTTGTTACCTGTTTGCCATAGATAGTATGCCTGCCCCAGTGTGTTTGAGATCTCTCATTATTTCATCTTCAAATGTAGGGCTAATGGTCCAAAGAACACATAAAATTAGATAGCTCAAGTTTCAAGTCATCTCTAGAGTTCTTGCAATGATTGGAATAAGCATGCACTTGTCTTCCTTCTAAATTATTATAGATGCCTCTTCTCAAATAGTTCCCCCTCCCCTCCCCTATGTATTGTAGGAGATAAATGATTATCCAATAACAACAGCTATGTGAAAAGGCTATTGTTCAAAAATCAAGGGCACCTCTTGCATGTACAAGTAATATGACCGTGTTTCAGCTCAAAATTAATCCTTGTTCTAGTTCTTGTACTGGAATAATTGCCCTCTCACCCATTTATCAGGCTATAGCCTTGAAAATTTTACTAATTTTTTAACATTAATTTTATAAACTCACCCATATATTGATGCACCACCCCGACCAGTTCCTGTTGGATCTCCTGTCTGTATCATAAAATCCTAAACATTTTTTTATTAATAATCAATAACCATTAATAAACATTTATAATAGTGTCATACCATTTTATATTAGCCAGTAGGAAGTACCGTTATATTGATAAGCCTTGTTTTCATGAGCAACAGAAGCAGAACGATCATAATTAGCAGACTCAGTATGCACTGCTCGTCTTTTTTTTATACCCTAGGTGAGAAATGCATCTTGTCTGCGTATATTGCTTCCACTTCTGCTTCCGTTGCTCGTGAAAACCAGCCTTTAGTGCAAGGTAAGCACACAGCAGCCTATCAGTTACAATAATGGTACAGAGGATGCCAGCTCAAGCATGGAAATGATATTCCTAACGCAGGGACTGAGAAGCATAATTTTTATTGGGGGCTTATTTCAACTCCTTTCCATCACCTCCATCTTGCCTTATTTGATGCTTATTTCTCCTTTTAATACACAGTGCCTCTGGATTTTATTCCAAAATAGCCCTTAATTACATACTAGGCAATTTTCTTCATTCCAAAGAAGCTCTAAGGGACCATTCATTTTTTATCAGGGAGGGGGGGCGGTGGAAATCTGGCGGGGCCATTCAAAAAAATCAGGCCTATAGAGGGGGGGCCACATGTAGAAGGATCAATGTCAAAAGGGGGAGCCATTCAAAAACATCATACCGATGAGCTTTTATCAGTTATTTTTAAGTAAGGGAAACAGAATAGAACATTTCTGAGTTACTACTTTACTGCCTATCGCTGAGCGGCTCGCGCTTCGCGCTCGCAAATTAAAATGTACTGATATTACAAAATCCGATACTAGTTATATATGCTAACTACTCATTTACTGAATCAGAAATGTAGTACTTTTGAGTTACTTTCATGCCTTACTTTGACAAGCGGCTCGCGCTCGCATAATGTTGTTATTGTAAATGGTTTCTGAAAATGTTCTGCTTGCTCTCAGAAGAGCAAGAGCTTTATTCTTTACAGAAAATTGATCCACCCTGATTCCGAAACAAATCCTCATTCAGAATGCAGCCTACGGGCCTGTAAATGATCATGAAAAACGAAATAATCTGACATTAAAGTACATGGATTGCTAACATTTATACAGCTGCAACAAACTTTTGATATGATTCATTTTTTATCAAGGAGGGAGGGGAGCGGTGGAATTTTTTTGGGGGGAGAGGGGGGGGGTCATTTAAAAAAATCAGGCTTATAGAGGGGGGGCTAGTTTTTTTTGTATGGACTCCTGCTGGAATTCCACCGCCCCCCCCTTTCCCTGATAAAAAATGAACGGTCCCTAATTCGACCTCTACATGTTAACCATGTTACTAAGTCTTACATATTGAGTGGTTGCTACAGCTAGACTTACTCTTATAACACGGTGAAACTTGCAGTTAACATAATATCCTCTTTTTGACTGAAAAGAATGACGGAATAAAAATTAAGTTAATATGTGATTGTCAGGTTTAAATTGTTGATCTGTTAGCTGAAGATTTTTCAACTTTAAAATTATAGTTTACCAATTCTAAAAAGTTTCTGCAGGTCTTCGGTGCATGTCTCCAATAAAGTTCTACCTCAAATCCACCCTAGAAGTTGTGCACATTAACAGCATTAGAAAATATAAGATTTTTAAAAGCTCAGATGCGGAAATCCTATAAAACAAAACTCGATGACAGTCTGACAACACGTGTTCAAAGAATACGGTTCTTTCTCGAACTGAAAAATCAATCAAATGCTACAGAAAGAATAACCGCTTACTCTCTAATGAAAGTCTTAACGTTGGCAAGTGAAATTCGAGAGATTGTTGGTGTAATCTTACCATGGAAGTTTCTACAAATACTGTTTGACTTTCTCCCCCCATCTTGAAAATTCTGAGATTGAATGGAATGCTGGGAAGCATGCATATGCTTCTTGTCGATGGGATTCCTGTGTCTTCTTTTATTTTATTTATTTTTTTAATCGTTCAATTTCATTATTTATTCTATCGACTTTCAAAGGAAAAACTAAAAAAATTTATTATATATTATTTTGTATTATTCATTATATCCAGTAACTGAGTAAACATTTCGTTAGTTTAAACAATGAAAACACAAACTTAATTTGAAATTAGAATGTGTGTATCTGTTAATATTTTTGCTGTATTTTTCTTACTCGATTGAATTATTTTAAAAGTGGAATTTTATTTATTTTCGATAATTTTATTTATATGTTCATTTGACTGGAAGAAAGCGTGACTTAATGTTGACCATATTTGGCTCAACCAATCAGCGCCCAGCTTGCTGCCCCCAGTGGATGTTTCTTGACAACCCATGAACGCGCGCTGGTCTCGAAGGAACATCTCTTTGACTTTGGCTACAACATTATCCAATGGAATTTCAAAATAACTGATCTTTTTCAATGAAACTCCTCCAGAAATGCTCCAATAACTTTAGCTTAATAACCGTGGAAAGTTTTACAATTTTTTCTAACAGGAAAAAGCCCTGGAGTGTTGGTTTTGAAGTTGGCAAATCCTGTCTTTTGTGAACGCTATGCCGGTTGCCACCGAGAGGCTTGAGTTTCTTCAACTCTTGAAGCTTCTACAGTCAGTACATAACGAAGACGTCCAGCAGATTGAGAAACTGGTAGTTAACGGAGTTCCTGATCTTATCAATTTGTCTGGTGAGTGTTCAAAAAGTATTCCTTAGAGTATTTTGTTAATAGATTTAATGTTTATGGTTGGCTCAGTGAACTCACAGATCACAACAAGATCTCGTAATAGGATTTAGGACTCAAACACGCTTATTTCTTCTTAAAAAACGCTGCTTTATGCCTATCTTCTCTACAAGGCTCTTTAGTTTTCATGGTGAAAGGTTTTCAAGATGATATAATCATTTGAAGTCTTAAATAATTGGGAAGTACTCCAGTTAAGTTTTCTAATTTTCGATGTCAATTTGCTTGAGAATTTTATCGCCTTTTTGGCTTTAGCTATTGTACTCTTTGGGCAATTATTTATTTAACACAAAGCTGAGTGTGTGAGGTGAAAATAGCCTGATTGCGGTATTTTCTTTAGATAGAAACTACAGGAAATATGAAAGGACATTTTTAGTGGTTTTTATTTTGAATTTCGTTTTGTTTAGTTGATTCCATGTTTTACATTCTATCCATTTTATTCGTTCTACTATTTATTTCATGCAAATTACAACAGTTATTAGTAAGTGCCACCATCTGTTTTCAAGTTTCATTTATAAATTCTAATTTTTCGTTTTCTTTAAGTCTAGATAAATATAAATTCTTGTTATAAATTATCATAGTACTTTGAACCATATAATTATTTATCACTCTCTGAATTAAAATTAGAGGATTAAAGAAGATTTCATTTGACTATAAAAGGGAAAAAGTCTACACTAAGCTATGTGTTGTGTCTGTGTTTTAATCAATGTCATTTTTTATCCAATCAAAAGCCTTAGTTGTGGCACTGGGCTCAAATACTGTATTAGATATGTCCATTTTAGCGGCACTGGCACAAGGTATGCCAGACTTGTAAATGACATAAGTTAAAGCCAATTTAAAGTTATTGTCTTGGGCCCATCCATTTTAACAAAAGGTTGTCCTTTTCCAGTTTCCCATTTGTCCTGGAGCATAAGCATGGTTCACACTGTCTACGACATAAGCAGAAGCAGAAAAACAAAAACTAAAAACAAAGAATTTAGGGATTTAGAAGACAAAAGGAAGGTGTTTTTCTTTGTTCTTTCCTTTGTCTTTAATTAGCTTTAAGGTCTTATTTTCCTTTGTCTTTAATTAGCTTTAAGGTCTTATGCTCATTGCTATGCTTATGTCGATGTCTTAAGTCACACTCTTGACTTCATTCCTTTATCTTCTTTGTTTTCTGCTTCTGCTTATGTGACTCGTAGTGTGAACCAGGCTAGTAGGCAGTGGGCGTATGGATGTGACAGCTGTCATGCTTTGGTTGGTTTGCACTTCAAAGAAAGAATTTGACAGAAAACTGTATCATTGTGAACAGAAAACTTTGTATTTTGCTTATTGCATAACTTTGACTTTGGAATGAAATTTTGTTAAACCACTTCATGTAAGGAAAGATTTCTAGCGAAGCTAAAGATTGCAAAACAATTATTACGGAGTAAGACAAACCTTTTACACCTTGAGAAGGGTGACAAAAGCTCTGTTGACATGGTCTTTGGTACCCAAGACAGCCTCACCAGAGGGAGAGCTTATCTTGTCCGGTATAATAGAATTATCCAGATAGCTGACATATTCATTCTTTCCTTGCCATTTTGGTATAAATTAAACAGGGTTTCAAATACTTTTGGCCTAGCTCAAATGTTGCATCTCTTAGGGCACGTCCACACGGGACCATTAAACAAATACGGAGACCATTCAACAAATACGGTTGAAAAATCAACCCTGAATATGCTGTTCGCATGAAACCCTTACTGTATGAAAATTCTAACTGGTCAAGCTGTTCACACGATAAGACTACGATAAGTCAATATATCGACTGTGCCGGCTAAGAATTCGCTCTTGATATCATTTTGCAAGTTGAATATTTGCTCGGTTAGTGGTTCAAATTTTCTTGCAATTATCATGGTCCTATGTACTTACCGGTAACAAAACGACTAGTAAATAGAATGTGCCAATAATTTTAATCATGTTAATAATTTTAATAATTTTATTTTGTTTTGACCGGTCAAACCTTTGATTGGTTTAGTGTGTGAACTGTATGTGAGAAACTCAATAGACCTTTTTGCCATAACACTATTTTCCAACTTTGTGCATCTTGAAACAAAGAACTGCATCGTAGAATGTGCGGAATGTGAACTTCTTTTGTTTGAAATGAAACTTCTCAATTGTATTCCAATCAAGAACGCATAAAAATAAGGCTCCAAGCAACAGAACTTGAAGCCATATTAATTATGTCTTCTTGATTGGAAGACAAAGGGAAGTTTTATTTCAAACAAAAGAAGTTAACATTCTGCACATTCTACAATGCACTTCTTTGTTTCATGATGCACAAAGTTGGAAAATAGTGTTACGGCAAAAAGGTCTATAATGAAAATTAGTCAAATCTTTCATTTCTATCATTTGCATTTAATTGTGCACATGTTAGATGAAAAACACGCTATAATTCTCAGGCTGCGCTGGCAAAGCTAACAACAATAATAACTGATTAGCTTGAACAGAAAGAAACACAGTTAGACTGAGTTTTAACGCTTACGTGACACATGTGCAAAGACATAAGTTAGAAGAGATTCAATGCTTCGAATGGAAATAAAAAGCTTGCAGGCATGAATATGTTGAGCCTTCTAGGTACATTTGTGGCTTTGAAGTGTGCAGAAAAAAACTTACTGAAATAGAGAGTTCTTGATGATGTTAATTTTTAACAAACAGAAGACATCGTTGTGAGCAAATCTGCTCCAATCAAAGCTACTAAAACAAGCAGAAAAACAGTAAAGGAATATATTAAGGACTGATGTGGAGCTGAAATGCAAACGGCATCGACAGCATCACTTATCGTTGGAGTATATTGGGTGGCATTGGTGCGTAGCGGTAAAACGTTCGCCTCTCACCGCTGTGGTCCAACGGGTCGGGTCACTGGTTCGAGCCCTGCGGATGCCACATGTGAGTAGAGTTTGTTAGATGTGTTGTTCTCTCCCTTGCCACAAGAGTTTTTCTCCGGTTTTCCTCCCTCCGTAAAAATCAACATGTGAGCTGAAGAGTTGTATGCTTAAAACTAGTCAATGTAGTGGTAGTGTGTGTGAGTGGATAGTGCCCCCAATTAGTGAGAAAGCGATAGAACGACTAGGCACTTAAATAAAGAGATTTGATGTTGGCCAAGAAGAAGAATAAAAACAACAACAACAAAGAAAAAGAAGAGTAGGGAAAGAAGAAAGTGAGAAAGCTTTTTCAGCTAATGTACTCTTCGTGTTTGACAAAAAAAAAAAAAAAAAAAAAAAAAATGTTGGCATGGTCTGGTTAATATATGTTAGGATATGTGTGAAAATTAAGAACAAGTTACCTTTCCCCTCCAAAAAAGTAGGAAGATCTTACATGTAGTTTTACATTTAATTTTCTATTGGTGCTATTTTCCAAGTTTCAGTATTTCACGATTTCAGTGTTGGTATTTTTACTGGTATCCTTATTTGTCTATTTAGTGTTTTAATTTATGATAGAGAGAGAGAGAACAATAGTTTGAATGTTGAGGTGAGACTTTGAAACAATACTCCCATATTTTGTGCCAAACTTGCTGTTGTGCCGCTAAAACGGACATCTCTATTTACTAATTTAAGTGTCACCCCTGGTTTAATGCTGTCCCACATCTGAGATGAAAATTATTATTAATATGCACAGCCCTCAACTTAAAGTGCCACCTGATTTATTGTTCACAAATGTGGGGTTATTTGAAGTACTATAATTAATATCAGACTATCATCTTGAAAGAAAAAAAATACAAGACAGTGTGGTTTTAATAATTGAATTTTTTTTAAAAAAGAGAGGTTTGGGTATTTGACACACATTCAAATATTCATATATGTATTAAATAATTTATAAATATTATCATGAAGTTAATAAATGTCACCCTAATTTAAATAGGCCACCTGAGTATTAATTGACTGTATCAAAAATCCTAAAAAAATTATAGGTGCTTTCTCTCTCTCTCTCTCTCTCTCTCTCTCTCTCTCTTTCTTTTCTTTAATCTTTCTTTTTCTTTTTCTTTTTCTTTTTCTTTTTTCTTTTTTTTTTGTGTGTGTGTGTGTGTGTGTGGGGGGGGGGGGGGGGGGGGAGGGGGAATTGACAAGTCCTCATAAACTGCTTACAATATGAAATATTGGGCCCCAGAACTCTAAAATGTAATCCTTTCAATCTATATTTAGTAAATAAACTCTTTCATTTGTTTTTCCTTACAACAGAACCAGAGCATGGAGAGACAGGGCTTCACATTGCTGCTTGTAAAAACAATGAGAAAATGATATCCCAATTACTAGACTTGGGAGCAAGTCCCAATGTATGTGATCTGAAGGGACAAACCCCAGCTATGCGTGCAGCTGAGTTTGGTCATGTGCAGGCACTGACTTTGCTAACTGATAATGGAAGTGATATGACTTGTAAGTTTTTTCTATGTATTACGTGTATAATGTAGTAATTTATTATTATTTAGTATACTTAGTGCAATAGAGAGCTACAGTGTACAAATGAGGTAAAAGAGGTCTTTTATTGTGCTTGAATAAATGCACCTAATACAACCCAGCAAGGATTAAACAATACAACTGTAGCAACACACACAAAGAAAATCTGACAGCATTGCACCTGACTTTGATTTCACATTTGCAGGATATATTACAATTCACTCGAGGCTTGAGCCTCAATGTGTGTCATTAATTGCTAATTAGATTAGATTACAGTTACTTCAATCATTCACATAAGAACATTAGGGACCTTAAGCTACCATGACGGCAACAAGGATGACAACAGTATAAAACAATTTCACGCTCTGTAGAGAATCGGAACTTGTAGAACTAAATCAGCTTATTTTTCGTTCGGACAGAAATTTGATCTTTCATTTTGATGATGAATGCTACAAATTTATATTAAAAATCTTATTATACTAATAATAGTCTAATAAAATAATGTTCTTTGAATAATTTTAGTCAGAGACAAAGAAGGCAAGGGAATAATCTTTTACTGTATTCAACCAACCAAGAGGCATTTAGATTGTTTGAAGATTGTACTTCGACATGGAGCTGATGTTACTAATGTGGTAAGATATCTTTTATTGCACATTTCAGGTGGATATTACTATACGTTCTGATACTATGCAATAAACACTAAATATATATCTTAATTGGGGCAATATAAAACAATAAATATTTTAATTGGGTCTGTGATTTTGTGTTATCATTCTCTATATTTAGAATCTTAAGCCATAATAATATCAGATTGATTGGATTGTGACATAATTGTACATTTAGCGGCTACATGAACTTGCTAATAAACAGCAAAGGATGATATCAGATTTTACTTAGAGTGAAATCTCACTTGTGATACAATTTCCACATACTGTACCATACAAGTCATGTAGATGTTCTATAACTTCAAACTCTGATTGGCTGAGATATCACCACTGATGATTAGCTAGTTTATTAATAGAGTAATTGAGACCATAATTTCCACCTGCATTTGTGTGCATTCTTGCTCATACCATTGGGTTCTACCACTTACATGTATGTCTATATACATACATGTGTGTAAATGTAGCTTATATGAAATCTGCACTGTTGTGTGCTGGACATTCAATAAGACATTGCTTTTTATTGTCATCTTATTAGAGTTCAGAAGGAGAGACATTATTAACTGTTGCTGCTACTAATGGACTTGACAACATTATGAAAGAACTGCTGAATTCTGGTGCTAATCCTGATGGAAAGAACCAGGTATTTAATATTCTTCACGGCTAAATAGTTATCTCATAGACTCAAGTGGGATTTGAACCCATAACCCCTAGAATACATGTGCATTGCTCTGCCAACTACTGTAAGCCATGTGTATTGGGTACACAGCAGGTACTAAATAGATAATATTTTATGCTTATTGTTTCCAGGCAACTGGCCAGTCAGCTCTCCATTGTGCTGCCGCATCTGGAAGTATAGGTTGTGCTCGTAACCTCCTAGAAGCAGGTGGTGACTATGATGCTCTAGACAACCAAAATGTCCATCCTGCACATTTAGCAGCCCTTAAAGGACACTTTGATATAATCCGATTATTAGCTGCTTATGGTAGTGATGTAGGTAAAGTAGCACTAGATGGTAACACACCACTTCACCATGCTGCTGCTGAAGGGTATGGTCCAATGTGCAAGTTTCTTGCACAGAGAGGGTGTCCTGCAAGTTTGAAAAACAAAGAAGGAAAGACACCCAGGGTGTTGGCCAAAGAAAATGAACGTAAAGAAGCAATGAAGGAGTGCCGTAAGGCAGAGAAACTATCTGCAAAGCTTAGCAAAGGGGGAGGTAAAGCAGGAGAGCCCTATGCAATCAGGGTGAGTAACTATTGGTACTATTGCTTTGTTTGTTTCAAATTTCAAATGCTGCAGGTCTCTCTGCCTAGATTACTATAGGCTGGAACTGATAAACTGAAACTAAAAAAGATAGTGTTAAACCTTGGGTGTGGTTAAAGGGTAGGTCTAAACTGATGAGAAATATTTGGAATTAAGTCTCAATGTCTTTTTTATCTGGACAATGTTAATGAGGTTGGCTATATCAGAAAGAAATAATTTGTGAGCTCCACAAAAAAGACTTGACTGTATATATACTCTATGTTTTATCATGTTTAGTTATATGACTGGCTACAAGAACATGAAGAAAGAGTACTACGAATGTTCCATCAGTTTGACCCTGAAAATGAAGATGGTGGTAAACTGGGCTACCTCAATAGAGAAAATTTTGTTATGTGTCTACAATCATTAAGTAAGTCTATAATATAGACATATTATGCTACATTCTCTTAAGGAGCACAGAATTCTTATAACTGTGAAAAATCAATGGAATGGGCATGTGCTGTGATAAATAATGTCATATTTTGTGCCAATATCTTTGAAAGCATTCAAAATTCTATGATGTAAGAACCAAGCTCATTTTTGGGCAGTGTTTCAATGAAGTCTCTGCTATTTACAAAACATACTTGAAATATAGCTGATTGCACAAACATAGACCATTTTGAAATCATTAAAGCCTAGACTAAAATGAACATTGGGAAATCTGTTGACTAGAGGGTTTTAAAGAAGTGTGTGCATGTGGATGTTTCAAACAGTGACTGAGATATATTTTAGTAGTTCCAGACACAGTGACATGAAAATTCAATATTAATAGTGTAACCAGGATTGATTTGGGTCTTGGTTTGAATGACTTTGAAAGGGTTCAATACTATGTGCAGTTCTAAAGCTATACAGCATTGAGTGTTCAATATATGTATGTAATATGCTCAGAATGCAAAATTAATGTTCTTTTTATGTGTTATTTCAGATTGTCCAGTTGAAGTACCAGATTTAGAGAAAATTGCAGTGACACATGACCCAAATAAAGAAGACAAAGTAGACTATGCATTATTTATAAGTTGTAAGAAAATTGTAGGAAAGGTGAGTATGTTGTAATATTGTACAATTAATTTAAAATTACAGCTGCTGTAATTATTAGTCTGAATAATCAGAAGGGATGATCAGGAATAAAATAATCATGTTAATTTACAAATGATTAGACCTTAATCTTATTCCCAGTGGATGAGCTTGGGTTTGGGTGCTGAAACAGTAGGCTGGCCTTGCTGATCACAGTCTGTTGTGGTTACCATGGCAACCATGCCACAGTCCACCATTTATCACACACCCCTTAGGTACTTACTAATGAGGAAAGAGGTCAGGGTGGGGCATCATCTATATACTGTATTCACAATCATCTGCTAAGGTGCTTTGATCTGGAATAATCAGGAAAGGGAGCAGAGGTGATAATGGCTAGCATTAATATAACTTGAAGGAGATCACAGGATCCCACAATTACAAGTTTAACAACTTGGAGACTGCCAGCAATTTTAATAGTTTAGCCTAATGCCTGATCTTCAATTTCATTTTACTTTCAGAATTTTATGGTAACACTTGGAAAGGTACTGTTGTATTACAATAATATTTTTGGTTTTACATAACCATCTTTTACTGTCGTCCCCCACACCCACTCCCAACACTTTATGGGTTAGAATTGCTTAGCCTGTACAAGAAAGCTTTAAAAGCAGGTATTGGCATACTTGGGCAAATACATGTAGGTTAATTGGCATTAATATCCTTTCAAATGCAAGATTTTTATATACTGAATTGAAAGTGTTCAAAAAAGATTCTTAGATTGGGGTTTATATAAGCACATGGGGCATTTATCAGTCATCAGTCAAATGCAGATAACGAGATTCATAGACTTTTGAGAGTTCATTGAAAGCAACCAAAACATGCCACAATGAAAGACCTGAGCATTGAAAGATGAATATTGTGGTTAATTTTTTTTATCTTGAATTCAACAGAAAAAGAAGAAAAAAGGTGGAAAGAAGGGTAGGAAAAAGAAGGTATGAAATAAACAGTCAGGTGCCCATGCATTTTTATGGTATTTGTTAAATTGTACTCAATTGTTGGTGCAGTAATCATACGCAATAGATTTTAAAGCTTATGCTCCTTTTCACCAGGGAAAGACAAAAATCCCTCTACCAATTTGTACAGCTCCTGATGGACCAAGGTCAAGGAATGGTGGCCCACCACTAGATTTGTTAGAACGATATGTGGTAAGGTTATTCTCACACTAAAAACGAACAAACAAATAACCATTTCCATTCCATTTCCTGTGTTTCTCATTCATCTCATATTCTAGCTCTCGCTTTTTCTTTATATGAATTGTGAATCATTGATTCTTATTTTATTTACTGGTTTTTGTTCTAGCATTTTACAGATAACACAAGGTTTGATCGTGACCATCCCCCTGCACATCCAATACAAGATGATTCAGCATGGTATCTTAGTTTCCCTGGTAAGTTTAAACATACATGCTCTACTGATTTATGCACATCAGGTCAAGTTATTCACAGATTTTATATTAAAGTCATTCAAACTCCAGAGATGTATTTGTGTTTGAGTAACATATGTAACGAGTAGTATTACGTCGTACTTTCATGGTACCTTGTAATGGTCATTAGACTGGTTGTGCACGTCGCTCAAATTCGGTCTGAGCCTCGCTTTGACTCTAATTTTCAAAATCAGTGGACTACAAATCCAGAATCAAAGGTCGACAAAAATTTACTAAAAATTTTACTTGTTTTAGCTATTAAAGCTTTTAAAATTTAACGTAAAGTCGAAAATAGTTTTTCTTGGTCCGTCAATGACCCGTCTTTTAAACTGCGTACATACCCTTGAGATAACGGTCTTTTGTCTTGAATGCTGACAGTTTGCATAAAACACACCTTCAGGGCCGTGTATTCATATGGTTTTATTACGTGACAGGCAGCAATTTGATATTATTGAAACCACAAATCGAACGCGAGGAAAGCTCACAATTTGATAGGATCAGATTTAGCGAGCCAAACCGCCACTAACTTCTCACATATTGCACAAAAATCGCCAGCTGTTCACATGTGCGATCTGTGGCTGAAAGCTATTGTTGCTGGACAAAATCGTTGATATCTTCTCTCCTACATTATAGAAACATCCTACCTAAATATCAGTGATGCAGCTAAACTGGGTGACTTGGAGTCTCTAAAAGCAGCATTCATCAAGGGTACCCCTGTTGATCAACGTGATAAGTACTACAAGACCCCCCTGATGGCTGCTTGTGCACATGGTAACATAGACATGGCACAGTTCCTCTTAGATTTAGGGTAAGAGATGACTTGTTAGTTGCCAGAATGATCTGAGGGTGGTAGGAAATGAATCATTGCGTTTACCAAGATATCATCATGACATCATCATCCAAAACAATTTTACAACCATCAGCAACAGCATCATCATCATCATCTTTATGGTCGTTTTGACTTACCCTTTCTTGATGTAAATCTTTGATTGTTTCCGAGTTTCCTATCATAAATTTATCATCAAGGGACGATTTGTACACAGGATATTGTTAGCAAACAACAACAACTAAAGCTGCATTACTCTGCATGAAGAGGAAATAAAACAACCCCAAAGATGAACGAATTCTGTTACTTTACACACAAAAAGTTGTGGATGTTTAAGCTCTCAACCATTGGATAATATTGCTGAAATTGCTTAGTATATTCTCACAAAAAAATGTCCTACAAGCCTCAGATTTGACATATACATATTTTGTAATTCATTTATATGCGAGAAATGTTGAAATTAAACTTATTATTATTATTTATTATTATATTTCTGAAGTTATAGAACCGTTTAATGGTGATCATCATGATTGGCATTATTTATCACCAGGGAACAATATGTGCTCAGAATTCATATTAGCAAACAACAAAAACTGAAACCGTATTGTCACATGATATGTCGGTAGACGGGGAAAACGTAAGCCCCTATAGATGAATAAATTCTGTTGCCTACATAAATGGTAAAAAGAAGTCTTTAAGAGAGCAACCCGGCTTTACATACAAAATAACTCTAAAATTACTTGCTTAATAACTTCCCCGAGAACGTCTTGCAGATTTCGAGTTTGACCTATAACTGACATAGAAACGCTTGATGGGAGCTACAGTCCATCATCTTAAATTCATTCAATGATTATCGTATAATCTTTCGACAGCGCTGATGTCAATGGACGTGATAACTTTAAATGGACACCCTTGCACCATGCATGTCACTCTGGTCAACTACAACTTGTAAAACTACTGTTAGAAAGAGGTGCAGAGCTAGATGCACAGACTATTAATGGTGGTACACCTATTATGAGAGCTATTGAGAGTTCTAGAGAAGAAGTGGTGGAGTTTTTAATAGCAAAAGGGTGAGTTGACTATAAAGGAAGGGGATAAGTAAGGGTGAGTTGACTGTGGGAGGGGGTGAGTAAGGGTGAGTTGACTTTGTGGGAGGGGGTGAGTAAGGGTGATTTGACTGTGGGAGGGGGTGAGTAAGGGTGAGTTGACTTTGTGGGAGGGGGCGAGTAAGGGTGAGTTGACTTTGTGGGAGGGGGTGAGTAAGGGTGTTGACTTTGTGGGAGGGGGTGAGTAAGGGTGAGTTGACTTTGTGGGAGGGGTGAGTAAGGGTGATTTGACTTTGTGGAGGGGGTGAGTAAGGGTGAGTTGACTTTGTGGGAGGGGGTGAGTAAGGGTGTTGACTTTGTGGGAGGGGCCGGGGTGAGTAAATGAGGATGAGTTGACTTTCTAAGAGCTAGACGTACAAATTTTTATGAGTGAGCTTTCACTGTATGTAATATAGGGTCATGTCTTAACCACAGTGGGGGCACTAGAACATTTACTAGAACGCCACACATAAAGTTACACTTATGGTATGGACGTACGATGTTCCGCTTACGATACGGGTATAAGATAAGGATTCATTTACGGTACGGACTTCTGTAATGTTACGGTACGGACAGCCGGTAAGGATACGGTACGGATATTCGGTATAAGGTTACAGTACGCACACGTACTTGGTTCAAATCTACATCAACCTTTTTGGTTATAATGTACAAGTGTGGTAGTTGCTCTTAGATAATGGCTAAAGCAATTACTACACTTGAACAAAATCGTAAACAACAAAATTGACAAGAAAGTGAACAACGAAAGTCTTACTGCTAACTGTCTGTATAATTCGAAATGTCCGTTTATGTTTCTTCACAGTGCCAAGATACAGTTGCCCAATAAAAAAGGTCACACAGCACTGGACGTTGCTAAGGCCTATGCCGATCCTCGTGTCGTTGCTATGGTACAGAAGCGATGGGATGAGATACCTCCCCCTGTAGACAAGAAAAAACGTAAGTAAACCAACAATAATATGAATATATAAGTTCCACGTTTCAAGTCGTGCTTCGGAAGTTCACAACTATGGAACTTCCGGTCCGAACAAACTTCGGAACTTGCTTGTCTAAAGTTATGTGAAACGCATGGTAAAAATTTCTGCTTGGCCAATCTAGGTGCATGCGCTTTTTTTTTTTTTTTTTTTTTAGAGAATGGCTTTAGTTTGGCTTTGTCAAATAACTATCTAAACTCACTCAAGTGAAGCAAAGCTTTCTCAAGATGGTTACCATAGAAACCATTGGTCAAAACCAAAGATCATAACTCAAAGCCAATGCTCGTGATCTGTATGGTTGAATTTTTCTCAGTTTTTCAAATAAGCATTTGGTCTGTTCGCATTATTAGGCGATTTTCAAAAAAGTCGCAGATTTCTTGTTATGGTTTCATCTGGGAATCTTGCCTAATAAAACAAACCATCAATTGACTTTGAAACTTTAGTATGTATTTTTATGAATACAAATGAACAAGTGAATCAGCTTTCATTCGATTTTCTTCACTGGAGCATGCGACCTTTTTTCTTTTCTCTTTTCTTCTCCATTCTATAGTACAGCTCTCTTTCACTGTGAATTCAGCTTTGCCTTTCTGTCTGTATTGACGTGCATGCCTCTTTTTGTTTCTATGCCAAATATACACACTGATTTACACACGGCTTTTATAAACCTGACAATTTTCTTTTTCCCCATCACTACATTATGAGCTACATTCAGTCCTGCTATATCGAACTTGCAAATTCTCGTGTTTCTTCATTTTATATCATTTCTTTTAGAACCCCAAATTTTCCTCTTTTGTCTGTTAGGCATTTACACCTTGTATTTCATCTCCAAGTTCGGTAACTTTCTGCTTGCGTCCAAATTTGCATTGTCTTTTCTCTAAACAATAAAAAACATGCTTTATCATTTCGTCTTTTGACCACGTTTCCTTGGTATTTCTTCCTAGACTGTGCATGCTACTTTGTGCATTATATTTACTGAGTGATTTAATAACCTTTCATTTGTGCCTACTGCGCATGCAATGTTAGTGGACGCTACACAATGCCTATGTTGACGTACATACCTCATGTGGACAGCTAATCATGTAAATCTCAAGAAAGGTCTTTCTAAATATATGCATGACATCATACATGAGGTTCTATCCTGTGAGCGACCATACCTCATTTCAATGAGTTCATTACGGCAATCTCATTGGTAATCTACTGGTAATCGCTTTTGCTCATGCTTTACTACTTTTCTCTTCCTATTCCTAACTTTTCTACTCTTTCTTTTCTCTTTTCTTCTCTCTTAAAGAAAAAATCCGTCCTATTCGTCCAATCCTTAAATCATCTCCATCCAGCCAACAAGATAGACAACAGAGTGCCTCGTCGCCTGCATTTTCCTTGCCCGATTCTTCAGGCACTACGTCGTACATGCAATATCGTGGATTATCTAGTGATTCTAGAAGAAGAGTTTGGTTTGGTTATTACTATGAGGACGATGAAACCAGCGGTGGTTCTACTCGTGATGTCTCGGCAGTGTCTTCTCCATCCTGTAGAACAAGTACTGCAACAGAAGGATAACAGTGTTAAATACAGTCCAACATCTCCACAGCCACACTGTGTTTCTTAAGTGTCCAGTGTGTTCTATCGATTGTGCACTAATTGGGGGACACTATGCTCGCTCTCTCTCACACACATACAACCACTATTTTTTAATATTGCGTGCACATAACTCTTAGCTATTTCGTTTTTTCTGATGGAGGAAAACCGAAAGATCTGGAGAAAAACTCTCGAAGCAAGAGAGAGAACGAACTAACAAACTCAAATTAAGTGGACATGTTGGAGAATTGTATAAATGCTTCAACATAAGTAATGTATATGGATTGAATCAATGGTCTGGGCGAAAAAATTCCTTTTTGAAGAGATGGTCAAGTATGTGTACGCGTTATAATTCTGCATGTTGCATTCTGATCCAGTTCCAGAGATTGAGATAAAAAAATTCAAAATTTGTAATAAAACTTCTAATAAGGAAAGGTTCAGAAATGTATTCTAGCCACAGGTAGAGTAGTCCAGTCCCAGACTCTCTTTCTTGTCGCTCCAGGACTCGCGGAGAAAGAGAGTCCAGTATAACTTGCATGCGCATGGCAGTTTAGTGACCACGCGATCACCACATTCATGTGGTGATCGCGTGGTTACAAATCCTAAAGTCATCTAATGATTCAAGATGGCTGAAGAAGAAAGTGTTTTGTATACACGATATCAGTCTCATTTCGGAAAGCCATTTGTTGATTCAGTGAGCTATGCACTTGGAAAAACCAACTATAATCTTTTACCAAAGTTTGAGCAGTTACAGGCCATTTACGGATGGACAGTTGTGAAAGACGTATTTGTGAATTTTTCGATACGCATCACTACCACTGCTACCAAACACTGACATTTGCATATTGCAAGCTCGCAAAATACTAATTAATTAATTGATTGGCTCATTTTACACATGCGCATGCAAGTTATACTGGACTCTCTTTCTCCGCGAGTCCTGGAGCGGCAAGAAAGAGAGTCTGGGACTGGACTACAGGTAGAGGAGAGCGACTCGACATCCTCACAGCTTAGTCTCTTCCATCGCTACGGGAACCATCACTGACGCCCTGGGCTCCCATAAGACTCCTCAAAAGGCAACTCCTTAGGTTGGGTTTCCTGTGGCACACACACACACACACACACACAAAACAAATCTCGCTCCAGGATCTCCCATCCCATATATACCACAGGAGTACCAACCTTAAGCACATTCTCCACTCATCGCAGAAATCACTCGCAGCGGTCATTTTTACTCGCTGCGAAATTTTGAACAATAGATTTTATTCCGAACGTACGAGTACTCGCTGGCTCGCTGCGAGTAATTTCTGCGATGAGTGGAGAATGGCCTTAAAAATGTTCTCTTTCCTGACTATCAAGCTGTAATATATATAACTCTATCATTTGATGTTTCATTCCATACTGCTGTTCTACATTGTGATTGTATGGTAGAATGTGAATGTTAATAGTCGTTTTCTCTTCAGACTTTTTCTCGTGAGTTTTATCTCACACGCACAAATCAGTCTGTAGGGAAAGTAGTGTGCTAGTCGTGTGCGTTGTTCTCGCGTGTCGCTTCGTTATCTGGCTGGCTGCTTCAATGTAAACACGGAAGGGGAGGGGCTGCTGTGGTGTTGTCGCTGAATAACAAGTTGTAATTTGTCACAGGTATTTTAATTATCACAGGCTGAACATAACACACAAAAGTTAGTTGAATCGAACAAACGAAAAATATCAAAAATATCGCATTCTGTTTCCACTTACCCCACATCAGTGAAATTCATTAAGAAATTATTTTCATGTTTAAAGTGTTAAGCATGGAAGCCACTTGAAATATCTATCATAAATTACAAGAGTACTAATTGTGCAAGTCACAGTTCTATATGACGTCATATATTAAAGAAGTGGCGTGACTATGGCATGACTTGTTTTAGTCATTGCGTGACCTTGATTTGTGAAAAAAGCTTTGCGTGACCTAGTAATCGGAACGTCTTGTCATTGGGGTACCATCAAAATCAGTGTTATCGTATCAACTCAGAGATTTTTTGGCCCAAATATGCCTGTCAACAACTTGAAGAGATTCATTTCTTGCACCTCGAGCCTCGCCAGCCAGATGACTTGAGGCAGCCACCGAGAAGAATGGCAGCAGATAATACAACTGACGCATGCGTTCTTCTACTTCTCAGGGAGACCAGCACCCAGGCCTAAATCTAAGACGCAGTCAAGTAAAGATGGGGATGACGATGGGGAGCCTGGAGATGATGGTGGTGATGATGATGGTGATGAATAACGTGTCTTGAAGAGAACGATGATTGTGTCCACCGCGATGTGCGAATGAAGCAATAAGCACCGTAAACAACTGAAAATATGGACATAAAGATCTTATGATCGACAGAATGGAATTAGTGTGCTACTAAAAATAAAAATGGATGAAGAATGTGGGAGACAGCGACGTAACACGAAGTAAAAGAAAGAAATGAAGCGAAAGAAAAAAGGAAAAGGAAATGATGTGTTCAACATTGGATTTCCACTAAAAATTTCAACATAACGGGATTTATTAGGTTTTGACTTCTTTAATACAATACCAAGAAAGGGAAATTTAAAAAGCTAAAATTTCTCTTAAATTATTATGATCGGTTTCAAAGCGATCCAAGATGAATCAGGTGCTTGCCCACTTGTTTTAATCTGTCCCCACAATATTATGGCCTGTTGGTTCTCAGGGTTGCCATTGTGGAGAGCTTCGACTGTAATCTAAGGAGGGTTCGGTCTACTAGCTACCGTTAGATAAAGGAAGACTCGCAGGGTGGGTCCGTCGACTGGTCTCGATTGTTTTCAATGCAACCTTTGCCAAGAATGAATACTTTTCTAAAGTGCAAAACATAATCTGGTGCCTGCCTCAGAATTTACTGCAGTGAATATAGGAGTGTTGTAATAATATAAAGATAAGATTTAACAATAAAAGAAAACTACAAAGTGTTATGTTTGATCTCATTTCAAGTAATTTAAAATGCGGGAAGGTGTCAGTATGTTGGGTGAATCATCATGACACTACTCTTCAAGATCTCTATTACCAGCCTCCTGACGAGAATATACTGACAAATGAGAATATGTGCGAAAAATGCTTCTTGGGTTATAAACATTCTGTGTAAATTTGATCCCATAAATGAGGGCTTCACATTATAAAGGCATAGCTTTTTCCGCAGATATCACGTGGTAGACCCTTTGCGTAAATGTACTTATATCCGTAAGGCCCGAAAACACGATGGAATATAGTCCAGTTTCCGGCCATTTGGTAGAGCTGCTGAGCTTCCTGACAAAAGGCGCATTTATGCAGGGTTTGCCTCCTTTTCCGCCGAGAAAGGCCTATGGGATTAAAGTCGATTTCTGTAATGTTTTAAGTGAAATGTTTTGCTTTTCTCGAATAATCTACCTTGACTCGAAGCTAAACCTGCGCAAGTGCGTCTGTCTAATTTTACAGCGGTATGTACAAACAACTCGAAAAAGGTCTATATTTCTGAAACATCACGCGCAACAGTTTCACCGTGTGTCCACCCCTGCAACATTGCAGGAAATGTTGCAAAAGTAGAACTCCATCATAAAGTAAACTTGCAGCTGTTGGGCGCAACATTTCAGAGGCGGACACACGTAATTGTATTGCGCAGGATGTTACAGGAAATGTTCCATCTTGTGTCCTGGCATTTAGCTCTTATTGTGATACGAGAAAACAAGATAAGCGAAAAATTGGAAGTGGAGAGAGAGAGAGAGGAAAAGTGTCAATTTATCGTTCTCGCACTACATTTCGCTCGGCTATGCTAAAATGCAAACCCGCTGTCCTAAAAGTTACTTCCATCCCTTCTCTTCTTTTATATTCCTTTCCTTCCCACAAGAAACTCTTGTAGAATAAGCCACTTGATGCTTTCGTCTGCCATTTTGAATTGGGTCAAATGTGGCAAAATCTATAGAAATCTGGATCACTTTGACTTCCCGTAACTCGGCTCATTTTTATTGGATTTTAAAAAAACATATTTTTTGTAAAGATTTTTTTTAAATTTATGACTGTAAATATGATGAATGTTGAAAGGCTTTAAATCGAGAAAATGAGATTTTTGAAAATAAAATAAAACATTCGGTACGTAAATTTATAAGACCATTCGTAAAAAGAGGATTGACTTGTAAAACGTAATTAAAATATCTACCTTCGTCTTATTTTCAGTCCGACAAATGATTTGCATATCTGCTGATTATTGAAGTTTAAATTTTGGAAAAGTCATTCAAATTGGGCCGAGTTGCGGTAGGTCAAAGTGATCCTGATTTCTATAGATTTTGCTGCGTTTGCCCCAATTCAAAATGGCGGACGAAAGCGTGAAGTGGCTTATTGTATTTTGGCTTCATACTGTGAGCTAAGAATATGTAGCAGTTAAAGTATGACTTCAAGCATTCTAGTGAATATGGAAATCCCATTAGATACCTTCAAAGGAGTGCGACTTGATTTTTACAGTATAATACAGTAAGATATAAAGTACAATGCATACTTTATTTGCATTTCATTTATGCAACGATTTGTAGTTTGGTAATGATTTTACAAAAATTATAGGTTTTGTGGTGAAATGCCCAGTATCTTAAATTAATTTCCTCATTAGATACTAGACTTTTGAAATATCATTTAGTAAGAGCAAAGACAGAAAAAAAAAGTGAAGACACACGTTTATCTTATAGGTGGAGCAAGCCCTCGTAAGCGCGCGACCAAGTCAGCACCAGGGCAAAGCAAGACACACATGCCAAGTGTTAAATCTGAACCCAAAGAGGAGGTAAACTAGCGATTTCTAGCGATTTTCTACATGTTATCTTTGAATTTCTCGTCTCCTAAACTATTCGCATTAACGAATACCCCTCCTCCAATCCCATCTATTAAAGCTTTCAGGATCTTATTACTGGGTTTATAGCTAATTGCACAAACATTGACCATTTCAAAGCATAGAAGCTGAGACCGAAAGGAACACATTTGTTAATTAGATGATTTTAAAGAAGCGCGTGGACGTGGACGTTTCAAACAGTGACCGAGATAAATTCTTGGTATTTCTAACACGATTATGTAGCGAATTCAAAGATAAAACATATGAATATCTATATATTAGTAGTTTACCCAGGAGTCATTTCGGTCTCAGCTTCTAGGTTCGATGATTTTGGAAGGGTCAATGTTTCTGCAAATAGCTATATCCATCCCTTTGGGAATCAAAAGACCAAGAAGCGGTAGCCATGTTGGATGAACGAACAATGAAAAATCTTCAGTGTTGAAATTCATCCAAGATGGCTGCCTTGACCTCATACAAAATCCAGCAGTTGGTAATTATACACCATGTAGGTGTTCACTCGGGCTTCCTATGACGACTCGCTCGACTTATTTTCATGCAAAGCTTGTAATGGACTTCTGGGTAAATTTGCATATTTGATTGATAGGAAACACCAAAGGCAAACTTCCCTCTTAAGGTGTCCAAGTGTTGTTATAGGAACCCCAAACGAATATGTGTGTCATAATCCTTAAATTGAAGAGGAAGGCTTTTATATTTATATATTATGCTTTGTGCTGTAGATTTCAGTGTCAGCGATTCCATCAGTCGTACAGCCAACCCGTAAGTCATCTGTACTACGGGCAGCATCAGCTTTAGGCATCATTAACGAGAGACCCAAGTCTATAGTGTATAGTCCTAAACGAGCTTGGCTATCTCAACCTACAACGGTAAGTCTTCTGTCAGAATAAAAATGATAACCGTTGAATACATTGGAAACTCTTTAAAGCGGACATAAGTGGACCGAAGAAAGTGGACCGTAATATAGAGGTATCCGTTTCCACCTGTTGGGCATGTAAGGCTGATTTACACGGCCCGAGTTTTGATAAGCTTCATTTCAGAAAAGAAAGAAATCGGCCAGATTCTGAAAAATCTGTAAGACTGCTAGAGAGTTTTTCGTCTCGGGCTGATTTTTTTGATTTTTAGAATTCATATGGGGCCTATGAATCGTAGCGCCTATATCGGCCTATACAGTAGAGATTTTTCCGTTTCGAGGAGGTGTCCGTATTATGAAAGTGTCCGTAAGAGGTTCTATTGTATTTGCGCAAATCGCCACATCATGCTGTCCCAAGTGGTTGGATTGCGCCATGGGAAGGTTGGTGTTCGAATCCAGATTGGACTTGATATAAATGAAGAGAAGATACTGCCTTTGAAATGAAGTCTGGAGTGACTTGGTAGATTATTGCATGTTCTTGGATAAGTAAGGTCTAGAAAGGCGTAGGGCTATCGGGGCAGCCTGTTACGTTTCACTACATGAATATTACGCACACATTCTTTTTTTTTCGCTCGCGCGTTTTTAATGCGTTCCCATTCATTTTTTTTCTCAGGAGGAGCTTCTTCGAGCCAAGGAAATCCAGCGAGTTCGTTTTGGTACTGATATCGACTTTCCCGACTACAAACCACCATTCCAAAAGCACATCGTAACAAAAGCAGACGCCTTCGCTAAGGAAGAAAACTTATGACAACCGTAGCTGTCTTGCTTCCTACCATTTTCATCTCTTTAGCTATTCACTTTAAAAGACTCGTGAATAATCCCAACGACCCCGTCGCCCTATTTAATTTGCAGTACAGAGGGTTAAGAATATAAAATATAGGTAGCAAAAGCAGCCTGAATGTAAGGTGGAAAAAACTTGGAAAAAGTTCACTGGGGCTGATTATTTTAGAGGATGGTCGCTGCTTTTGAAGGCGATTAAGGGCAACGGTAGGAAAGTACTTTTTTGGTCAGTCTAAACCCGGGCTACAGCGCCTTTCATAATTACGCGACCTCTGTAGACAGCACTCGAAAGGTTTTTCAGTGTTTTGACGACCGTGAATCAAATCTATTTGTTCTCCATGAAACAAACCCAAATTGATATCAAAAGTCTAAACAGTATTATGCGGAGAAATTCAAATTTGTTTTGTTTCGGAGTGTATATAGAAAGCTGAAATTGTACAAATTCTGGCCGTTACATATTTGATTGACGGAAGTTAAAACTCATGTTTTGGGCTGGCGCCAAATTTGTCGAGGTCGCGTAATTATGAAAGGCGTTGTTTAAACAGAATGTCATGCGTTGATCTTTCAGGATCTCATTTGGAGGTACGACGTTTAACTCACTAGGGCCTCGTAAATTAAAAGTTTGCATGACACTGCCCATCTCAAGGCTGTTTTCTCATCCCCAGTCCCCTCCCCTAAGACTATCGGGCTAATCTTATTATTTACACCACTCTACAAGGCTATTTCCATATACCTACCCTCATCATTCATAGGAATTCAAAGGATATTAGATTTTATTCATTTTTATAGATAGTTTTTACATAGAGATAGACTTAAAGTTGTAATTTATGTATAAATTGATTGTTTTATTTAGGATATATTATGGATATTATTTGATTTGTTATATAGGCTCAAGAGAGTTTTGTACAATTTTAAGATGCACTGATTTAGCATTTTAATACAAGTAAAAAAGTGCGAACTTTAATTTTAATGAGCATTACATAAAATGTCTCTTCAGAACACCATGTATGACACTTCAGTTTTTATAAATTAAGCTCTTTTAAAGGTACTTCAAATTATTGTTGATTTTCGTGACTACGTTTCGGCGAGAATTTTGTCCTTCGTACTCGAGGAGGATATCTTCGTGACAAGCCCTCGACTGTCTGCTCAGGAGGTGTCGTCCTGGAGTTAGTAGTACAGATGACCACAAATCCCAAAAATGTGACATTCATTATAACGGCCTGAATGAGCGGTTTTCATTCAATTAACCTATTTGCCTATACTTCTATTTCTCATTGTCCTATTGGCTAAATAAATCCGTACTTTCCGACAACTAATGAATTCATTGCTCTCTTTTACTCGGACGAACGGCCAAGGCTCGAAATATAATGTTAGTAAGTTATTTCTCTTTTTATTGGGTGTTAAAATTACCATTAATCCCTTTATTTGTTGTATTTATATATATATACGGATGCAGGCCAAACCAGCTCACTCGCTAGTCTCCGTTTGTATTATTACAAAAAGCACACAATCGGTCGTGCCATATTTGGTGCCAACAAAAAGGTTAACTTCGCGGATAACTCGTGCCAGTCTTTCGACTGATAATCCCGTGGTCGACGTTGCGCTCATTTTATCCCCCTCGATCCTCCATTAGTGCTCCGTTTTAAGGCTATTTAAGGATAGTTAAAGTTACTCAGAAAGGAAAGAAGTCGAAACGAGGATGAAAGAAATCGAACTCAAACCTCTCGCACTGAATGCCGCGCACTAACCAACTTTGCCATCTTGCTCCTTTGTCCACTTTAAACAGGTATATACTGCATGTATATACGTCCAGTTTGAGGGAACTCACTGCATGTGTTTTTTAATATTTGTACATGACATGACAGAGGAAGGAACATGCATCGGAATTAACCTGATCACTTGGAAAAAAGACAGTAACACTGATCGTCTCCTGTCCAACGTTAAGACCCTGTTACACGAGACAATTTTCTTGCAACTTGCAATGCAATGTTGACGAAAACAGAGCACTCCAATTTGCTGGAGAGATGTCCGACACTTACAACTGGCTATGTCGCAAAACGATGTACAACACTTAGCAAGTGATTACTCAACATGAGGTTCGTGTGGTTTTATTTAACCGGCCATCAAAAAATTGGTAAGCCAACCCATTGTTTTCTTTTGTTCTTTACCACTTACAGTCGAACCTCGTCGGCATGTGGCATACTGACCGGTTTTTAAGGTAATTCCGTAATTTTGCATTGCGCATGCTCTACTGCGCACGATACGATTCTACCATGCGCGAGCTCGCGCACGCGGAGAAATTTCAAGTTTTCAAGATGGCGGCCATTTAGGTGAAAAACACCATTTTTGAAATGTAAAATGCTCAAAATTATACGACAAATAACTCTGAAAACATCAAAAGGGGACTAGAAATACAGACAGGGCTAATTTACATCAACTTTAACCTCGATTTTCTCTAAGATAAATAAAGATATTTTTGATTTTCTTTCCGGGAACAACTCAAATATGTGTTGGAGTATTTTAAGTCATTTACAACATTCGCGTCCGTGTTGTATCGGCTATACAATCACTCGCCTTCGGCAGGACACTGAGAGAGATATCAGCATTTTTCTTTACTTTTTCGTCTAAACTCGCCCTAGTCCTCCCTCTGCCAAAACCTATTTTGAGGACAATTATAAAATTCGTACTTTAGTGAGCTGTAGCGTTAAAACGGACACAGTGACCTATGAGGGTCTCAATGGGGTGGTGGCTATTACGGTTAACGATTAATATTCAAGAATATTTTGGCTTTTTTACGATTACGGTTAAAGTGGGTTAATAACTAATTTCCATTGTTCTTGATGGTTAAAAATTAATTTTTAATTTATTGTTGAGAACGCTGGAAAAAGCTATTACGACTAACTTTTCATTACGGCTAACGGTTAGTTTTTTTCCTATTATTACGTACGGCTTACGGTTAAATTTTTGGCCTTTTTACGGCTAACGATTAACCCCATTGAGACCCTCACCTATCGTTTTAAATTTATCAAATTGAAAAGAGTAAGGTAACCTCTCAGATATTTCAATTTAATTCTAACAAAAATAGTATGTTCCATTTTCGAGATATTATCAAGTACTTACCGTAGCAAGCTGTTTTCAAGCTAATATCATGTACTTGTGTCGAAATATCTCTAATTTTTTACGACACTTAAATTTTCTCGCAATATTTTGAGGTTTTACATTTTGTTTGATGTGTTAAAGATAGAATGACTTCCACATTTCAATGCTTAGCTTACAATGACTTGATGCAAATGACGAGTGTCTTTTGTTCCATTTTCCGTTTTCGAAAATTCCTGACGCACGGCCTCAAAAATGCTTAAAATTACCGCTACCTAGCGTAAAAACGAACTCGGTGATTTGAAATCAGTAAAGCTTAGTTTCTTACAGCTAACTGTTAACTGTACGAAATTTATTGCAAATCTATGTTTGGTTTTATTTCTACGGAATTACCGTAAAACAGGTTGACAGCTCCATGCCGGTTTCCCCTAATCAGACAATAAGGTGGTGGAGGGGGACTTTGCTGATCACAGATTTTCAAACAGCCATAATTTTCAACACCCTTTTCACAACTGATCACCACCAAGAGACCATAATACTAAGAGAGCGAAACTCAGTATTGATGTCTGTGCTATTTTTAGTAACTTCACCATCGCGCGCGCAAGGCTCTCAAACAATCAGATTTGATTTTTGACGTGCGCGCGGACGGTACCGTTTGCATTGCTTTTGGCATTTATCCCTCTCTTAGTATTATGGTCTCTAGTCACCATCAGAATACACAATAGCAGATTGGTCGCAAAGAAGAGGGTCTGGATTGGTGGGGTACAAATGTCAGTTGTCATTTAAATTTTGGCCTTTTTGTCAGTTGTCAGTTAAATGGAAATTAATAATTAACATTTTACGATCAAAATTCAGCAATTTGACATCCACTTGAACTTAATTTGTCACATGACAACTGTCCCTGGGGGAGATGGATTATGGAGAAAAACGACAATTTTCTGCAGATTTTGGTTGAATTGTCAGTTAAAACAGGTTACACAAATGTCAGTTGTCAGTTAAATTTTAAGGCATTTGTCAGTTGTCGGTTAACCTCATCCAGACCCTCAAAGAACGGTCTGATATTCCTACCAGATATTATTTTTGAATATTTATAATTGGTGCGAATCAAAACAGTAAAATGTACTGTTGATTCACGATCATTATATATATTTTAACCTACTATAAACATTTTGTAGGTTCTGTTAAAATTCTCCATCAAAATTCTAGTGCAGCTTTTGAAAGGGGAAAAAGTAGTAATACAGACATTACTTTGCGTAGAGCTAGCCGTCAGATGCAATGACTTTTCTTGCAAATCGGCGGATTTTATAGAAGTATCCATGGCAAAATATTCAACTCGAACTTAACAACGTAAGATATTCAACAATTCAATACTTTAAGTCTGTTTTCTTAAGCGGTTTACATGAATAAACTTGTCAACGACAACAAAAGCTAAGCTGTCATCTTTACTTTAGTCAAAAAGTTTGTTTGACTTTTGAAATTCGACTTTCAACGCACTTACCAGCCAACGGCTTGCGCCTTGACAACCGCTTATAACTAATGACAAGCACTGTTTTACCATTGCTGAAGTCCTCACCTTAAGTGGTAACTGATATTCGTAAGATGAATTTGTAAAAGAAAGGCTCCAAGCTTATCGATATGTTAGTGTCGTTTTGGATAAACCCTTCCGAGCTGACACTCGCATTCCATGGTTGAGTCGATAAGAAGTTCACCGGGTGAGTTAGTGAATCGTTTATACTTTTCCATATATAATGTATAAGTAGCTCTCTAGTTGATTTAACAGCTGCGGTGAAATTTTGGGCTTTCATCTTTAATTTTTCCCTCTGAATTTCATTTAATCTAGCACTCCAGGGCCAGCCGACAATAGAGAAATGATTTTTTCTGTATTCTGGATCTTAAGAAAAAGCGAGATCTTATTGTTAAGTCACAACGCGCCTGCATGCATCAAAATCTGGCTACAACAGAATAGGAATTTCGCTCTTGAAAGTTGAGTGAGATTATTTTCTCGTCATATATATGGACATGTAATTCTTCATTACTTTCATTCATCTAACTTTTAATTTCAAGACATTATGAGAAGCCAGAAATGTTTCCCTTTAATCGGTATTACTGAGACAATAAAAGAAATAACGCGTACTTCTATAGGATTTCATAGATGTTACAAACTGGACGTCCATAATTCCCTTTGGTGGGCCTTTTGACGCCACGTGCGCGTTTCGGGATTTTCGCTTAGTTGAGGACCACCCTCGCTATATTGAACTCGTTCGATGGTCGATATCATGAGGTTCTCGGTAACAATGAAAATTGAAATTCCAATATTAAATAAAACCGGAGTCAGAGATTTTTGAGTTTTCTAGATAAAGTGCAGTTGAGGCAGTCAAATAAAATAACAATAATAATAACAAAAATAATAATGATAATAAAAGACTGACGGAAAATTGGATCAATTTAATAATTTGTTCGCTATCGTAAGTCCTTTTTAGTGTCAGTTGAAAATGTCATATCCAATTACCCTACCTGCAATTTCGATTCCTTAATTGCGGGCTATGAGTTAGGTCATTCAGCCATTGAACTGATTGAACACGTATTAACTGAAACAGGCAACTGGTCTTCCATCATTCTACTTTTTATAAAATGTCTCTCAAAATAACTTTCCAAATGAGAAGAGTTCTATTTCTCGGACTCCGATTTTAGGTCGGTTATATTTAATTTGTCCCACAATTTTCTCGATTATCTTCACGTTTATATTTATTATTTGATTTGATTTGATTTTCTCTTGCTTTTCAGTTTGAATCTGCAGTGGATCATGATGACTGAAGACGATATTTTGTTTATGGAAATTGAAGCTGCTGTCAAGAAGGAGTTTGAAGATAGTTTACCGAAAGGATGGATTCTCAGTCATTCGAAAAAACACGAGAGAATTTATTATTTCAACACAATTACAGGAGAGAGCCGTTGGATGCATCCTTTAATTCCTGATGATGAAATCCAGGTGAGAAATAAAAATTCAAAAAATAAATGTAATAAAAAAAACAACTTTAAAACACTATTTATAAACTAATGATAACAACTTGTCAGAGTAAGGCGAAGCCAAATTCCTGAAATGACTGGCTTTCTTTTCGAAAAGGCAATATATTTAATTGATACAATAAGTGGGATTTTTATTGCTTGGATTAAAAGCTTGAATGACCATCCGCTCATCCTGAAAGAATAATCATTTCACTTTGATCCTTAAAGTTATTCACCTTGTTCCAAAACATAATTTTCGATAAACAAAAACTAGGGGGCTTTCAAGGGGGGCTTTCATGTGAGATGTTGTCGAACGCGCTCCAACGAACGATCACGCTTCGGTCCCGTCACGCCACGATCGCCTCGTGACGTCACGGGTATATGATCTCACCCCTAGGGTTTGTCAGAGTTTTCGCGGTAAGATTGAGCTCCAAATTGAACGGTTCAGGGTTCTTTTGATCTGTCATGTTGAATTAAACGCAAGGATTTCAAGAAATGGGATTCTCGATTCGGATTTGAGAGAAAAAGGAGATGCCTGGAAAGGTACGTAGATGTTTTGAAAAAGAACGTTTGATCAAGCGAAGAGATTTTTCAAAATGTCGTAATAAGTTTTCGATGTTGTTTTGATTTAACTCCGAAAACATTCCTTTTTCTGCTTGAAAACCCTTAATTCTTTCCAATGCTTCTCATTCTTGGCTGCCCAGTGAAGAGTTAACTAAAGACTCGTGAAATTATTGTCTAAAGCGAAGCAATCCTTTTGTATTTGAACAGGTACTAGTACGATGTACACTTGAATGTGTGAATTTGTTAACCTTTATATCCACACGAATTACATTTCTTGGATACCATTTATATTGATTTTAAGTGTTCTAATTCAAGGAGAACTGTCATTTATTTCCTCTTGTCTCGTCAAACATTTGTTATTTATGATGTGAAGCGTGAAAAACCATATTTGAAATCCAACTTCTTCTCACGCAGGACAAGGCGGCAGAGACTGACATCACTGTTAGGGATTTCATGATGCCAACTCGAGACAAACCAATGACTCATCCAGCGTCAGATCCAATCTTATGCGAGAATGTAAGTGTATCATATCTTTTTCAAAATATCTCGCTATCTATTGTAGTAGTTAGTATTATAATGATTAGAGATATGAAAATAATGATTGCAGCCTTTAGTAAGTTATTTTGCATCATGAGTTGTGATGAAGATGCAATTAAATGATTGAAATATCAGTGGCTGAAGTTAAAATACATAATATTTTAGTTGGGCGAAACTTTATTATTTGTAAAGTATAAGATATTTTTGAATCAAAAAGGTGGCCGATGAAAGGTGTAAAAGCAATCCCATATCAGTTACAACTGTTTTCAAATAATAAATTAATCTAAAACTTCAGCTCTATTACCAAAACCCCAGACCCAAGCTGATTCTACCTCATACCACAGATATTTCAACACATATCTCATTTTGATATAAGTTTATGTAATAATTGAAAGCCGTACGACTTGTTTTGGCATGTGAATCTCAGGCCTCAAGCTGTGCAGTAAAGACAAAAGACTTCAAGTTTACAAAAATTATGAATCAACTTGAGGGTGTTTCTATTGATGGTACCCCAGCACCTGGAATGTTGTTGTTCTATAGATTGACAATTGATTCATATTGCCTACCACACTTGATAAAATCTGTGCAATAACATGAAATAGTGTGCTAAATAAAATGGGAATTTTTCATAACATTACATAATTGGATTAGATAATGCATGCAGTATAATATAGAAGCTGTCACGAAACATTGCTGATACTATAGTGTTATATTGTGGGATACTTATACCAGTTTTCTAAGGTGTATTATATATGAAATTCATTTCAAGACTTGGGTGTACTTTGAAGTATCTGTAGTCATATGAAAGTGTAGGAACCGAGCCAAAAATGAATTTACATGATGGCCAAGCTTTTTTACACTGTTACTAAATGATACTTAATATTCTATTGCAAATCTATATTGTAACCTGCTGTTATTTTCATTAACTTTACTCTCTTGGATTCAACAAAAAGTGATATGATTGGTGTCCAAACTATTTTTTCATCAATCTTTGACAAGGAAGGTCTTTAAAGCAGCTGCATGACAACCCTAAAAACTAAGCCATTGTATTTTAATTAAGTAAAAAAATATTTTCTTAAATCAAATCATTGTTTTTCTTCTTCAAGTATTAATATATTCCTGATTCAAAAGTTTTGATCTCTGATCCTTTTTGTTATGATAATATATACTGATTCCTGATCTGAGTTATATAGCAGATTTCATATAAGTGTGAAATGGACTGCACTGTGTTAGTTGTGGCTGTGTCAATGCCGTAATGTTTATAGAAACATTCAAAATCCCTGCTATAACCATGCCGTGACTATGCATATGGTGTCATAATTTTTCAAAATTCATATGAAATCTCCTATCCATCAGTATTGACCATTGCACACATGTATACATGTACAGGTGTTATATGAATGACGAGCAAAGCTAAGCAAATGGTCAGCAAATATTAGTCAAAGATAGTCAAGTAAAGATGTGACAATGATACCATTCTTTTTCCACACTTATTGAGATCTACCATTTTGATGGATGTCAATGTGATCATGCATTGTAGTTGTGTAATAAATGAATTTAAAACGACTAGTCCCATGGCCACTTTCCGGGATTAGGAAAATTGAGGTTTTAGAATCTGTGGATGTGGTCCTCAATTTTCCTGATTCTTGTGGGACTTGGCTCACAGTCTATTAGTGATCTGATGGCGCGGGGTCAAGAGCCCGGGGGGGGGGGGACTCCCTCTCATTTGGGCGGGGATGCATCGTCGGAAATTGCCAGAAATGACCCTAAACGATCCAGGAGTCTTACGAAGGTGGGCGTGGCAGCATAAGATTTTTACCCCTAAAAGATACCAATTTAAAAGCTGTCATTGCTGTTATTATTATGTAATATGTTATTCTCTTAAAAAGATACCCTAAAAGATACCAGATTAACGGTAGGTGGGACAAAACCTTCGTAACACCCTAAAAGATACCAGAACCATGATTTTTACCCCTAAAGATACGACGATCATCCCCGCCCTTCCGATATATGGGAGTCCCCCCCCCCCCCCCCCCCCCCCGGGGTCAAGAGCTTCTTGATATTGACAAGCTATGGTAAAATACAAATTACTGTGAAGCTGTGCGCACATTGCATATCATACTCTACTGATACATGTATCAGATAACATAGCTGTGGAATTTAAGACATCCAGGAACATCCCTAGGGTTTGACTGACTTACAATAATAATGTGTTCAATTTGTGTTGTGCATTTCTTCACACAGCAATATTTTATGTCAGTTGGTCCAGATGTTTAATTATTTATAGATTGATTTTAATTAATATTTTTTTTCATTCTTCAGTGTCAAAAGCTTGAGTTGACCTTTTTTGATCCCAACTGTCCAGGATGTTTGGACCTTTTATTGGAGTAAGTACTTTTAGGTTGCCTTTCGAATATTGTACCACAGGGAACCCTGCTCAAATTTAGTTCGCCCAGTATTTGTAATGCCTAGTAAATATTTGAACTGACCTGAGCAGAAATGCAAGCATTATTCTTATGTCAATAATATAAATCAGGCTTCAATTAACATCAACACCTTCAGGACCCTTTCTAGTTGTCCATCTCCAAGGCGTGTCTGCCAAGAAGACATTTTTGTTGCAGAATTTATCTGTATTAAAATGTTATAAGTACACTGAATTTACATATTTTTTTCTATTGATACGTTTCTTGGCAGGCCTAAAACAACAATTCCACAACTGTTTGCAATAATGAGACAATGGGTTCCACAAGTACAGCAAAACATCGGACTACTAGTAAAAGAGGTACAACTACTGAGACCTTTAATACTCTCTTGGGCTTCCTGTGGCCAAATAGAGTGAGACTGAATTTTTTGGGGAGGAGTGGTAAAGTGACTAATGAAACGCGGGAAACCCAATACAAGATACAAACTTTCTTTCTGCAGATTCTTAGAAGAGGAGCTCATATTAATGACAGGGATGGACTGACGGACATGACAATGCTTCATTATGCATGCAAAGCTGGTGCAGGTAGCTATGGCAACTAAAATTGTATTTTCAATTCACTGTAGGATTTAATTAGCAAATGCATTGTGATAAAAGAACAGGATGTTAGGCAATGAAAATATCACACTGATTCATTGTGTGACTATACTTTGATGATATGCCAGTCATTCACCATTTCACTTGTTTTCACATCCTCTTCTTGATGTCAGTGATATTAGCGGTCATTTTTAAACATAATTTATTAGCACAAATGGGTGTCCAATTATGCATACATCACATTATGTTTGCTAAATCTATCTTATATGACTATCTTTCATTGTGCCAATTATTTTGTTTGTTTAGTGATTATTGTTTATGATTTCAATAAGTTAGTGTTGAATTAAATAGTGATCCTTTGCTTCTTTTTTGTTTGTTTGTTTTACATCAGTTGGTGTTGGGGATGCTGTCAGCTCATCAGCTGTAGTTGGTGAACTTATTTCCAAGGTATTAATCATTTCACCTATACATGTAGTTATTAAAATTGCACTTAAGTTCAGGACAGACAGCTCTGGTTTGCAAACAATAAGGGTTGGTGGTCTCAAGGATGTCTGGTTAGAGGAAGCTCAATCAAGGGTCGAGCCAGGGAGTGACTAATCAGTGTGTAACCTTCTAAGTAGAGGCTTAGTTACTAGTTAGTTTGTTGAGACTTTGTCTATGAAATCAGGAGACCATAACCAAGAAACATGTACTTCATGTGATGTGACTTGTAACTTGCCCTACATTCTGGCTATTTTTAAATGTAGATCACCAGCCACTTGCACACACTGGAAATTTTACCATGCATTTGCTTTGGTAAGCATGTGCTGATAGTGTTCGAAACCAACGAAATCTAGGTGCAACTTCATTTTCCCGCAAACGTCCTTAAGGCAGTATTAATCACTTCAATTTCTTTATTCATTCCAGGGTGTAGATGTTTCTCTAAGGTGTCACTGGACTGACATGCTGCCTCTGCATTATGCTGCTTTCTTTGACATTGCACCTGTTATAGAAATACTCCTCAATGCTTCAAATGCTAAAGGTACATTATTTGACAATAAATACAGTACCATGGTTAGTGTTATAGAAATATATATACTCATTATGGTATACAGTCATTTTCAACTTGACAATTTTTATGTGCATGAATGTTCATCATTACCAAGGGGTGCATGCTTAGTTACAAGCAAATACGTTCTTGTTTGTGACTTCATGTGTGTATATACACTAAGCAGCATACATTGTACATGTAGCTCTAATTATCTATGGACTAGATAGTCCAGTCCCAGACTCTCTTTCTTGCCGCTCCAGGACTCGCGGAGAAAGAGAGTCCAGTATAACTTGCATGCGCATGTCAGCTTAGTGACCACGCGATCACCACATTCATGTGGTGATCGCGTGGTTACAAATCCTAAAGTCATCTAATGATTCAAGATGGCTGAAGAAGAAAGTGTTTTGTATACACGATATCAGTCTCATTTCGGAAAGCCATTTGTTGATTCAGTGAGCTATGCACTTGGATAAAGCAACTATAATCTTTTACCAAAGTTTGAGCAGTTACAGGCCATTTACGGATGGACAGTTGTGAAAGACGTATTTGTGAATTTTTCGATACGCATCACTACCACTGCTACCAAACACTGACATTTGCATATTGCAAGCTTGCAAAATACTAATTAATCAATTGATTGGCTCATTTTGCACATGCGCATGCAAGTTATACTGGACTCTCTTTCTCCGTCATTCTCCGAGAGTCCTGGAGCGGCAAGAAAGAGAGTCTGGGACTGGACTATGGACTAGACAGACAACAGTATTGTAACTTGATTGTAGTCTTTGACAACATTTCAAAGGACCACTGATTTTAACTCTAGTCTGTCGACATTCCCCCTACCCTCTTCTTCCATGTCTAATAGATAGAAGAGAGACTGTGGAGGGAGGTAAAAGGGAAAAAGAGAGCAAAATGCTCTAGATCCTTTGATAGCTATGTTGGGTGCAGGAAGCCAATTTGAGAGGTCCCCCCCGCATAGAAAGATAGCTGTGGAGTCATTGTGCAAATGCAATTTTTTTTGATACAAACGGTGAAATAAAAGATGGACTAGCATTAATTTGTTTTTAGATGTGAATGCAAGGTGTAAGGAATTCGACAATGGTACAGCATTACATATTGCATCAAGCAACTTGTGCATCGATGCTGCCAAATGCTTGGTAAGTGTTAGTTATTCACATAGATGTTAGAATAACCAAACTCAGAATAAATAAATACCACTATGCAGTCATCCAGTTTTGGTTAGAATCCCTCATGATTACAGTCTGGTTCATAATAGGAACCACTTTCAATTTATTGGTTGAATGAGTGATTCTGCACAAAATAATTCAAAACGAGGTCTAATGATGGGTAAACTACAACACTACAAGCAGTGGCGGATCCGGGGGATGGGGGGCGAAGGGGTCCACAGAACCCCCCCTTGAAGGTTTTAAGCCATATTTTGTCAAACATCGACCAAAGAATAGAGTATTATACGCAGCTGGGTTTAAGAAACGGAACCCCCCTTGGAAAAATCCTGGATCTGCCACTGACAAGACCCACAGTAGTTGGCAAAAGCTGATGTGGTTTCTCTGCCTTCATGAGAAGGAAAAGCTACTAGACTAGACTAGAATGAAATTAACATTTCGTTTCCCCAGAACTTTGACCTGGCCCAGTTGTTCATCATCACTCATGATCATCCAATATATCAAAAGGGGGCTATATTTACATACAACTATTATTAAGGAAGTTAAGCAACCAAAAATGACAACACTGACATTACGCATACGTTATTTTTCATGCGTGCGCCATCATTATTGAAGTTCCCGTTCTCGCTAAAACGTCAGATGAGGTTTTTTCACATTCTAAATTTTGACGGGGCGTGAATGAAAAAGAACGCATGTGTAAAGTCCGCATCGTCATCGTTTTCAGGCCCTATTATATAATCTAATGTATGTATGCTCTATAGCTTAACCACGGTGCAGATGTGACCCTGAGAGACAAGTTAAACAGATTGGCTGTGGATTGTGTGCCTAATGGTAAGTGTACATTAAAAGTTACATTGTAGGTGTGTTGTTACTGTGTACAGCATTAACAGGTTTGTGATACTTGATATAAATGTACTCCTGTGGTATGAAATCATTCAGGAATCTCATGCCTAGGATCTAGTGTTTCTGCAAGGAAAATTGTACCAACATTTGCCCCATTAGGAATGTTTATTTTCGGACATTTTGATACTTAAATTTCCTTGACATGGAGATAAAATCCTTTTGTAACTACGTTAAAAACATACTCGGATATTTTGTCCCCTCCCCCCACAAAAAAATTGTCTTTTTACGACATTCGAAAAAATTCGGCAAATATGTGAAGGTTGATTGATGACAATGCTGGGACCAGCGAGGACATAGATGCTTGGCGAATTTCAGGATCAAACATTTAGAAAATTGTGATCAGAATGCTGGCTGTTCAGCGAAGAATACTTGTAATGTAATATTTACATACTTTGTGTTTAGTTGGTGTTTATGAACCAGAATCTGAGCCAGCAGTCTCAGCATCCAGTTTAATTCAATTGCTAACAGAAGCTAAACCCCTCACCGAATCATCACTACAAGTAAGTAAAAAAATTGAGTCTGCAAAGCAGGCTAGTATTAAAGTCATCTATACAGAGCTGAGACATTTACCATGATAGTTCAATCTCATGGAGATGGCAATATTAATTTTTATAGATTATATGATATACCATCTCGAAGTACAAAATTGTTTTTTAGTCTAATAACCAATGGCAGTGTCACAGCTTTTGTTTGAAAATTTATGTTCAGAACGTGATTTCAAATTTGAAATCCGCCAGCCTTCTTGAGACTGACAACATGGAATGACTTAAAGCATCTTTGGTTTGTAGGTTGTAGACTCTGCATCAACTTTAGCAGCACTTGGCATCAAAATAGGAGATAGAGTTGTAGTTGGTGGAACTAAGGTATGTCTGCGAGGAAATGGTATTTTCACCTTTTTACTTGCACAAGAGACATTTTCATAGGGAAGTCGAGGAAAGGGGAGCGGGACTGGAGAGGAAGGGGGAGGAAAGAGAGAGTCTAGGCTATATGCTATGACCATAGCTCGAAAATTTGAAACTCTGACATCGCACTTTCTCATTTTCTCACTTAATGTTTGAGCCATAGGACTAGAACATATTTAGTGGTGTCTGTGAACAATGTGAAATCACAATCTTGTCTGGTTTGGTTTTAGGATGGAATTCTTCGTTTTTGTGGACTGACAGAGTTTTCATCGGGTGTTTGGGCTGGTGTAGAATTGGATGAGCCGATTGGCAAGAATGATGGATCCGTGGCAGGAGTAGAGTATTTTCAGTGTCAACCCAATCATGGTAAACAGACACCACTTTTGCATTTTTTTTTTTTTTTCGAATTTCTTTTCTTTTTGTGCTCCTTCTGCCCTCTCTCAGCTTTTTTTCCCCTTCGTTCGTTCGTTCGTTCGTTCGTTCCTGCCTGCCTGCATGCCTTTTTTGTCTTTCTTTCTTACGTTCTTCCCTTTTCTTTCATTTTTCCTTTTCGCCAAAACATAGCTGACATGGTTTTGTTTTGAAATCAGGCATATTTGCACCATTATCGAAAATCACCAAAGACGACTCTCCACCAGGCTCTAAGCCCAGTTCTCTGCCAATGGCAACACGTCGTACCCAGGCCCACACTTCGTCACTTCCTACCTCAAAGTCAACTTCACGAACAACTTCCAGATCAGGTTCTCCTTCAACTCTACCTGATGTCGACGAGGCCGAAATTGCAGAAAAATTTGAGGTAATCCAAACCTTGGTGGAGCTCAGGGTGACACGTCACCACGTGATCAGGGCACGACATTGTCCGGTTTCACCATCAGGCGAAAACTGCCCTAGGTTACTGAACGATACATTTGCAGTTACGCAGCGCCATACGTTACGTTGACGATTACGGTGCGGACATACGGTTCGGTCGCGGTTAGAGAAACGTGCGGTACGGAAATTTTGCCCAATCTGGATTTAAAATTGCGAAGTACGGACAGTTTCTCAGTTTGAAGACCGACATCAAAAAGTCGTATCGCTCTCTTGCAAATACGAATTTACTCCATAATCATGTTTTAAATTCATTATGAATTTGTCTTTTGTATCTTACAGCTTGGTGATCGTGTTCTTGTCGCGGGACAAAAAGCAGGTCATGTTCAGTTTATTGGAGAAACACAGTTCGCACCAGGGTATGTCCTCATATTTATAAATCCGCTGGCCTTTTTCGCCCAGGGAAAAAAACATGAAAGGGATAGCACGCTGCACGTATAGAAATATAATTAAGATTTGATAGAATACAGACTTAGGATGGATATACGGCGAGTTGAATGTATGCCTGGGAAGAATGTCTTTAAAGGGGCACGGCAACCATTGTCTTTGATACGTATATCAAAGGGGGACCTTATTCTCAAAAATCGTATAAAGGGTATGCGTCTCGACCTCCGGTAAAGCCGGTTTGCGGTTTTGTGATACCCGAATGCTCACCTCTTTTCATATCCATTTTTGGACTCTTAAATTTGTCATCATTCCATTTTTTCCCTCGATACTAACGTTTCTTTATTTACAAAACGTGTTTTAAAAGCATGATTTTTGTTGTAGTTGGTGGTTGGGTGTGGAACTTGATCAACCAGTTGGTAAAAACGATGGGTCTGTTGGCGGAGTGAGATATTTTACATGTAAACCAAGATATGGTGTCTTTGCACCAGTTACTAAAGTCAAAAAGTAAGTTTACAAAACGAAATGAATTGAAAGGAGGGTGTTTTCCTGTCCCTCCCCTTTCCCAACCATACCAACAAGTCGTATTTATTTCAAATAGATTAAGATCCACGTGCACGCGTAATGGCAGACAACAGAGGAATACGTCACTTTCGCGTCTGGCGATTCGTGGGTAATTTTAAGCGCCACGTCCCAGCAGCGAAAATACGTAGGTCATGTGATCTTCCTTGTCGTCCGCCGATTCAGAAAAGCGTCTGTTATCATGGAAGCTATCTCTCCTTGTCGCCTCATTCCTTTGAAATTTAGTGATAGAAACGTTTTAGTCTTTTATGATCCGAGGGTAGTTTAAAGGTGGGGGCGGGATTTTTTTTGGGGGGGCGGGGGCGGGAAGAAGGATAGTAGAGAGGAAGCTACACCGTCTTCTTTGCCCTCGTCTCCCCATGTAGTGCCAAAACAGCAGACAGAAATTTGTTTTTGGATAACAATGTTGAATGTTGAACCACTATAACAAATCATTCTCGCCACAGTTGTACGAAGGGTTGCTAGTGCTATCTGTTGGATTACATCATATCGAATGGATAAAATCGTGGCGTTTTTTCCAATATATTTATCCTCCGCATATGGAATTATCCAACGGACAGCTCAATCCAACCTTTGTCAGTGCAACCGGGACCTAATTATTATTTTTTTAATTCTCTAGTCAAAGATTGGAACATAATTTCGTCATACCAACTGCGCCCCCACCCAAGATGAATCAGAATTCCCAGAATTCAAGTTCACGAGGGTCACTCAATGGTTCGAACCCAGACCTCAGCAAAGGAAAAACGACGTCACACTCGAACCCAGACTCTCGTCGGGGTAGTCTTGACAGGTTTGTGGGTTTTCTCAAATGGAAACTAACAAGTGAACTAGTCGATATCAAAGATACACTAGAATAAATGTGAAAACGCATCTTTTTTGCAACGGTTAAGCCTCCCGTCCACACTATAACGACGTTTTTCTTTTGTATAAGTTGAAATAGCCTGATTTCCAGACGGCACGGCTCGACCGCTGACCACTTGTGGACAAGTGGACAGAATTTGTAGACAAGTAGTCAGCGGTCGAGCCGTGACGTCTGAAAAGCAGGCTAAAGTTGAAAAACGGAGAAAAAATGATGCATTTAAATAAATAATAAATGATGATTTATTGGTAATATTTCCACATAGTGGCTCTTCACTTACCAACTAACACAATAAAATACAATAATCTGATACTGTACAATAATCAAATTATGCGTTTTCACATTTATCTGGATATTGTGAGTGTAGCCATAGTTATTTCGTTACAGGATTTATCTAGTATCATACAAAATGAAAGACGACCTATATCCATAACCATAGCCTCGTCACGCAACGCTACATAGACTATAACTTCGGAGACACTGGGAATTTTCGACAATTTCCGTCATTTAGAAATTGCAATTTCTAGCAAATTTCTAATTAATTTCCTACCGTTGAAAAATAAAGTTTCTACGTCCCGCCCCTCCCCCCAAACCCAGAAAATGCATTTTCTTGTAACCGGGGTACCTGACCCTTTGGAATTAACCGAGGGCCAACCACGAAGGCTAATTTTCTTTCAAATTTTAAACAATTTCTGACGATTTTCTAAACTGTCCTGGCGTCTGTCCATGTCCATGGTGTCTTTTGTCTTTGTTCACTTCGGCTGCCATTGACGTCCTCTGTCCCCGAGGATGACCGCTGTAATGTTAATGTGTTTTATCGATTGCCTTCCAGGGAAGGTATCAAAAGAGGAAGTCAAGCAGCTAAGAAAGGATCACAGTATGAATTCAAATTGACTGAGGTTAGTATTTAGAATAAATTACAAATATTAACTGTTTATTTAAGTAACCAATGTGTTCTAGCGCTTGCGCACTAATTGGAGGATACTATACTCTCACTCTCACTCACACACTACCACTATATTCTAATATTCTATGCATACAACTTTCAGCTCACTAGTTCGTTTTTACTGAGGGAGGAAAACCGGAGGACCCGAAGAAAAACCCTCGAAGCAAGGGAGAGAACAAACTAACAAACACAAGTCACATGTGATGCCCCGTCCGGGAATCGAACCAGGAGGTGACAGACCAGCGCTCTCACCGCTCGGCCACCCTTGCTTGCCTATTTTTCTCTACAAATGTACATCTTTCTGTTTTCTAGGGTATGAGTATCCTGGTGAATAGCGAACTTGGTGTAGTTCGTTATATTGGTCCTGTAGAGTTTTCTGATGGAGTATGGCTTGGAGTAGAGATGAGAAAACCCGGTAAAAACAAACACTGGAAGCTTGTTATGTCATTTTTATCGAGTATTCTATAAATTGTTTAAAGACTCAGTGGTATTTGTTGTTCTTCTAGTTGGTAAAAACGATGGCACTGTCAACGAAAAGAGATATTTTACTTGGTAAGTAATTCACTTCACAGGCAGATTGATAGACTATGAAAGAAAAGGTCAATTTAAAGGAAATGGAAAGAAACGAAACGAAAAGATAATTAAAAGTACAAATTCGTTGGACAGGGGTGACTTCAATAAAACTTTTACAATATGAAGTCACCCCAGATTGTCCGTCCGTCCGTCCGTCCGTCCGTCCGTCCGTCCGTCCGTCCGTCCGTCAGACAGTCAGTCAGTCAGTCAGTCAGTCAGTCAGTCAGTCAGTCAGTCAATCGACAGTCAGTCAGTCAGTCAGTCAGTCAGTGAGTGAGTCAGACAAATAATGGCACTAAATACCTACCGTTACGATTGCATTCACAGTAAACCTAACTATGGCCTGATGGTCAGACCTAGCCGTGCGTCTTGTCGTGGAATCAATTGTGCAAAGCTTGTTGAAGACATGTCTTACAATAGCTGATTGCATATTAGTACTATACTAGATGCTCGAGTACACTCCGATCACTACACGAACAATGAAAACCAAAGGCTTTGTTCTGATCAGAGCGAGTATAAAATCATCTATTCTCCGACTGTCCGAAAAGGCAAGAGCAAAGCTGCGTTCAGCCACTTCACAGGGCGTTTCTTCAAAAGTGATCGTTCTGAAAAGTTTGCATTTTGGTCAGAAACGATTTTACAGTGTAATGGAAATGACAAAATTGTGCTTAACCATTTGCCTTGTATCTGTCTATTGTTTCCTGAGCTGCCTTAGTAATGGACTCAAAGAAGCGTCGGAAGTCAGATTCTGGGCTTTTTTTCTCGAAAGGCTATTGGACAGGGTCGCCCGAGTAATCCCAAGATAACGCAATAAAAGTTGTACTTCTTATCTCTTCAAAATCACTTGAAAAGAAACAAAGAATAAGAGGGAATCCTTCCAAGTTATTAATCTTGTACTCAACATTGTATATTAATTTGTGTATATTTATAGTTCGTTATTCGTAAACGGCAAAATTCCTTTAAGGTTACTACATTTTATTTTACTGGGGCTGCTTTTTGCCTTGCCAAGTAAAAATGATATTGTTTGCTTATTCCACGTGACTTATAATCTCAAATTAAAATATCCCGGATTTAGGAGGATATCGCATATTTTCTTATCTTATCGAGTAAGAGACCATCCTGTCATCTACCGTGCATTAAAAGAAAAGGCTGCTCTTTTTTCGGCTGGCATTCACTGTTTCAGATTGAATTGAGCATTTCGTTCTCAAGGGAAAAATAACCTAGTTTACAAACTACATAACAACTGAACTGTCTGAAACCATAAGGACGCCATAGTTTGATTCGGTTATCGTTTACATGGTTGTTTTGTTCTTTTAATTGTGCGAAGACAAAGAAAGAAAAGTATATGTTACAGTGAACAACAAAGAATAAAGGTTTGAATGGGAAAGAAGTAAGAATGAAAAAGTCTATAGTGTCAAAATGCTTTCATTTTGAAATGCATAATGTCTTTGAGTTATTCGAGGCGAGATTATTCCGCATTGAACAATAAAGGATAGCAACAATATTCTTTATTACTCTCGACATAGATCAATTCACATTTACTAAATAATGTATGTATTTCCTAAATTAAAAATATATATATAGCAAACGTGGCTTCTAACGCAATAGCTGTCTAAGTTTCGCGTGAAAAGCGTCTTTCTCAAAATCCGTTTTCGATTCGCAACTCAAAATGTTGCTAAATTAAAGCTGTAACTTTTTCAACGATATAAGTTGCATTGGACTTAGAAAAAGTATATTTTGCCGTACGTAAATATAAAATGTAAAAGATATTTATTATAGTAAAAATCATATATAATTCAAAAATATCTGCTTCAAGATAAATTATTAAACTTTGAAATTGATTTCAATGTTGTCTTTTGTGAATATGACTTTTTTGTCAGCATTTTTAATTGTTTTCCTTCATTTTTTTGCCGCCGTTATGAAATTGAACTATGAGCATTCAGTCAGAAATATAAAGATATGAGAGTCTTTATCGTAGAGAAAACAATTATGTGTATTAGTGTTAACGTGATCGAACACGCTTGTCAAAAAGAGGGTCGGTGTGCGGCAATATATAGCCCCATTTAAACGACACCAAAAAACGGCAAGGCAAGGATGATTTTCGGCAAGGCAAGGACAATACTTCGGCAAGTATGAATTTGCTTTTTGTACCGCGAAAAGTGATAGAATTCTATATTTAAATGGCACTGTTCTGCGGCAATGACAAATCATACAGTGCCGTTTAAATATATAAAATTTTATCATAATTTTGCGATCAAAAATTAAATTCATCCTTGCCGAAAATCATCCTTGTCGTGAGACTGAAAGAAGTGGCCGATTTTTTTTATCATTTATTTGTTTGTTTTATATTATTTGTTGCTTTGTTTTGTTTATTATTTATTTCATGAATGAAATTATTTGCTGCAAGTATTATCTAGTTTGTTTGTTTGTTTGTTTGTTTGTTTATTTAGTATTAGTTAATTAAGCTGTAGAAGTAATAATATTTATGACAGCGTGGACGATTCGATGCTCACCGGCATCATTTTCAAGACTGAACTGAATTTCAGAGTTCGCTCATAACAGTTCTCCTGAAAATGATGCCTGGGAACATCGAGACGTCGAGACTGTCATAAATTTTATTATTTCATTTTATTATTGATTTTAATTGTTAAGACTGGGTATCTTTCGCTCTTTCTTTTTGTCTTCTGTACACTGAGCCCCGTCGGCAGTTCATGGGAGTTAGTTCGAGGGGTAGCCCCAGAGCAAACTCTTTTTAACTCTAAAAAGGTCCAGACCTCACCTTTATTGCACGGAAATCTACGTTATAAAATCGACTAATGCTAACAGCCTTTTAATACCCTGGAAGATATTTTAGGGTTTTCTTAAAGATCTGGAGTATTTGATCTTATATTTCAAGGTTTAACCCCAGTGTTTACTCCAAATCGCTTAATCTTATAGGCTACATCAGGAATCACTAGTGATGGGCTCCTGGCTACATTCACATTAACACTGAAAAAAAATTTTTTTTTGAGGTCCATATTGAAACGGCGTATATTTAATTTGAAAACGATTCGTTTTTTCTTGGCCTTCAGTCTACACCAAAATGCTATTTTCTTTGTTTTTCTGAAGGCCAAGAAAAAAGGATTCGTTTTCAAATTAATCCCGATTAGTCTGGACACAACCCCATTCGTCGCAGGACATATCTTCGAGTATATGTCGTCCATATTAACTCTGATAAGAGTTGACAATTCATGGTTGGTCTTTTCAACGCTGCCTTTGTCTGATCTGAACAATTAACAATCAAACAAAGTCGAACTATGATTGCTTGCATCTCGGTGTCTGATCTGTATCGTGAAAAATCTTCGTTAAATCCTGCTCGCTTTAGATAGCTGGCTATTGTAGCTTTTATCAACTGATGAGAACAAAGATACGACAAACGAGGTCATTTCGCAAACTGACGGAAACGCCAACAGAATTTAAGCAGCGGGGCGGCGCTTCACTCTTGTGTCTTCTTGATTAGTTTTGATATAAGCAACAGGTCGATCGACATGATATTGATGACATTGCAAATCGTAGGAGTGAAACGGGCTCATTTTCCTTTGAAAGCTGTCTTGGGGGGTCCTCGTGGGGACTTGAATAACAAAAGAAAAAAGTATTCAGATCGCCGTCTATTCTAATATTGTAGTACTTTTTTCTTCTCCCTCTGTCTCTGCGCTTCCTTTTTGGCAGGTTTTTATTTTGTGTCCTTCTTTTCGTTATTAAAGTGGATTTAGTGAAACCGGGATAAGGACTTCAGACGGTCAATTATCCCTAAAATATTAGTAGCTATAGTTTTCTTTTTCTTCTTTATCTGTGCTTTCGTTTTTCTTTTCGCCCATTAAAGTGGATTCAGTGAAACCATAATCCAGGATTAGAATGAATGATTTTCTTATGAGATCATCTGGGATTAGCGCTAATTGGGCTAAACTGTCATTATTCTTATGTTGTCGATTCAATCATGCTACACGAGGGAAAAAAGAAAATGTCACAAGAGAACGAGAGCTTACTACACAATCTAAAGAGAAATATATGCATTCTCGCCTTTTTGTCTCGGCAACGATTCGTCAATTAGAGTGCTACCGACAAACCCACTGAATTTCAGTTAATTATGATGATAGACGCCTACATTAACTGGCTTCTTTGACTTTAACTTGATTAATTACAAATGCATTATGCGAACTCATCATATATTAACGGAACACGTGTATTACAATGGATATAATGTTAAATATTAGCAGGTTGGATGGTAATTATTTTGAAAGTTCCCTTGGAATCAATTTCTTATGAATTACCTCTTAGCTTCGTAACGGAGACACGCACAAATATTGTTCTCTATTGTTTATCTTGTTTGAAACTTGTTTTGACCATTCAGATTCGAAGGGAATTCGAAAGTGGTTTCGCTGTGTACTATCTCATGATACACAATAGGCTTAGACGTCTTTGCGTCACGTGAACTTCGTTTTCGTTTGTCAGTGTTTTGTTTTTGCAATTTCGGCTCAGTTGTTGCCTTACTTAGTTCGAGTTCTTTCAGTTGATTTAGTTCGATTTTGATAGCATGAATTAAAGTTTCCGTAACATTTTATGCAATAAGTTTAAAATCTTGAATCTTAGATCCGTGCTTTGTTTTTTAAGGGCATTCCACTAAGTTTTTTATTTTCTTCTTTTTGGCAAACCCCATTTTCGTGAAGGCATAGCTCCTTTTCTTTGATAATCATTTTTGTTGTTGTTTAGTTTAATTTGTTACTTTTAGATCGAGACGTAAACATTATTCGTGCCCTTTACTGATTCGATTGCAACTATATCAATGAGATCTCGAAGAAAGAGAAGCGAAAGAATAAAAGCTGGAGTAGAATCTTCAAAAACTACTTAATATAACCTCACTTATTATTTTAGAGTTTAAAATCCAAAACTGAAAGAATAAAAATATTAAAGATATTTAAATTTCCATATTGCGATCCCCAACATAATTAACTTAACTTTTGCCTCAAAATTGGCGACTTTAATGTCTACAAAAGCCTATGACAGACAAATTGAAAGATAAATGAGTTGACGGAAACTTTTTGTCATCAGAACCTCTTGAATAGCCTGATAGCTTCCCATTCAGCTGAAGTGTTAAATACAGAACGACATGAGAGCTTAATGAGAATACTTCAACGATACATAAAATAGATAGTGGACATTTAATTGATGCTTAACACTTCAAAACTTGCTCCATAGAAAAGTTTCCTTAGTAATTAATCTTTTCATTCTATAGTTTATATATACATATATATTTATTGTTTTATTTTTAGCAACAAAAGAAGAAGAGGAAAAAAAAACAATTGGAACTTTTTTCTACTCACGAAAATTTGCGAGGGCGTTTCGCTATAATTCATAAATTGCTCAGTTAGAGAATTTTAGCTTTAGTTGTAAGTGCAATATTTCGATATTTTTTCCAAGGGTTTTTTTTCGAACGTTTCAATAAGGGTTTATGGCGTGGTTAACCTATGATTGTATTATTGCTTAACATGCTGTCTTCATACAACTGATCTTTCTAAAATAGAATATTTCAGGGTTTGAACAACAGTGGATTTATACGCATTTGACAATTGTATTGCAAACCAATTAAAAAAGACAGAAAGTCTGTCGTCCTTAACACATATACCAGCCCAAAAGACTTCCTCATAAGATATTTTGAGAAAATCTTCTGGGGGTGTGTTAAGGAGGAAATAACCGGGTTTTCAATGATAGAGATAAGAAGTGTTTCCGTTCCCGCCAAATTATCATTGCTAACAGGACGCCTTTGAGATGACATGACAAAGGAACGAGGAAGCAAAATTGACTGCTTCCCTTTGACTTAAAAACTAAACCATCAATTGAAAAATATTTAGCACACTATAAAGATAATGTTATTTGCTTTGCGTAGACTTTTGTCAAAGTTGAGTATGGGATTATAATTTATAGGTTGATGTATAGCTAAATTGTCTTCGTAAGGCGTCATTTATTCGCCAACCGAAAACTTGTATACCTTCGGTTATCTTGGAAGTTAGCGTTGTAGCCATAGAGATATAGTTAGCGGTGCTTTCACGGGCTAATTATGTTAATATTGACAGATGTTTGTGTGGTAATAGAGACTTTAATTAAGCGAACGTGGTTTCAAATACCCCTTTGAAATGGTGCTATCTTCATCGCTTACCTTCTGTCCAATAATTAAGCCAATTAATTGTTCGCTTTGTCCATAAAAGTGTATAAAAGACCATGAAGCTTGATGTAGTTTATTATACCAAGACGCTAGCGACAAACACGACTGGCCTTTTTAATTTGACTCAAAATGAAATTCAAAGTGGTTGTTTATTTAGGCATTCTAGTTTGCTCTTTGGTATCGTTGGCGTCCAGTTTACCAAAAAGATTTTCATCAGGCAAAGACGGCTTAAAAAGTCCTTTGAATCGACTTCTTAAGGATTCAGAGATTAAGCATATAAATGATGTCCCATCATTTTTGACTGGTCGTCGACGTCTTGAAGACCCACAAGGCTTTAAACCTCCTCCTGGACAAGTTCCCCCTGTTGATGTTGGCCGACGATATGTAAGGGATCTACAAGACATTTACCCTCCTAAGGGAGAGGTTCCCCCTATTATATACGGCCGTAGAGAATTAGAAGACCCACAAGGCTTTAAACCTCCTTCTGGAGAAGTTCCCCCTGTTGATGTTGGCCGACGATATGTAAGGGATCTACAAGACATTTACCCTCCCAAGGGAGAGGTTCCCCCTATTGATTATGGCCGACGATACCTACAGGATCCACAAAACAGGTATCCTCCTCCGGGAGAGGTTCCCCCTCCTGATGTTGGCCGACGACATGTTGAAGAGCCACGTGACATCGATTCTTCGAAAGGAGGCGTAGACATGTATGGAAAACGACTTTCAGAAATCCCACAAAGTGTTTACCCTCCAAAAGGAGAAGTTCCTCCTTTTCCGTACGGACGACGTGATTCCGAGGATTCAAATGAGAGAAAAAAGAAGAGGAAGAGTGAAGTACATCCCGTTCGGAGAAATCGACGAAGTCTTTTTGATTAAGGTACATTGTTGTTTCTTTGTTGAAAAAGTATGCTGCTGCTACTAATGTTATGGTAGATGTTGGTGTTTTTCCTGTTTTTCCTACTTATTCATCTTATTAATATTTATAATTTTAATTGCGCAAAAAGAGCACTTAATTAAGCTGTTCACAAAGTAACTTTGAATCTAATATCACAAATTTAACTGGGAAGATTTCCTTTTTAACTTTTGAGTTCATTAAACATAAATAGGTAACAAATCCAATGATGATGCGCCCTTTTTAGCGTCATGTAATTAGGTACCAATTATTCTACTATTCTCAAGAGGGGTATACGTTTGTTACGTACGTTTCTTAAAGAAGCTGCTTCCAATTGTCATGTTCCCGCATAGAATTTTTGTTATATTAAAATTGTTATAGGAAATGTTTCACTAAAAAGAGGATCATGTGATAGACAAAACAGAAATGTGATAAATTACGGGTATATATTATAGAAGACTTTCATGCGGATTTAACCGATGAGGTGGGTGTTTTAAACATCATTACAATAGTCCAGTTCCGAGATACGCTTCACCTGCGACATACAAATAAAATATTAAGAACGAGGCTACGTGCTAAAACTTTTTGTATAACATCGTAAAAGCACCAGCGATAAAATAACTTTCAAATATACGAAAACAACTTTTAATCTCGACATTAAGTGGTTTTCGTATACTTAGCTTGAACGTTATTGTAAACCTTTTGTCTTGTTACGAATAACTGCTTTATGCACGTAGCCTCGTCTTGGTTCCTTTGTATGTTGCAAATGAAGTGTATCTGGGAAGTCGGCTATTAATATCTTCTTGCATTTCGTGCATTATCTACAGAGGGATTTCAGGCAGCCATGTTTGTGGTCAAAATACATGAGAAATGAAATCTTTTGTCATTCAAAAACTTTCTATTGTACTTGCCCAAAAACATGGCTGCCATGAAATCCCTCTATTAGATATTCTTAGTACGAAAGTCCTTTCCTAATAACCGTTTATAACTGGATGAAATCATACGAACACAAAAGAAAGGGACTTTTGTGCATTCAGCTAAAAACCAAGACATTTTTATGTGGGATGAACGAAATATCATTCTGATGCATGATCGATGATAGAAAGTCACACCTAGTTCCCATGCACATTGTCACTTAAAACTGACCTGCAAATTCGCGTGCGATGTTATATTATCAAATTCACCGGCAATCTTAAAAGTGAATATTTTATATAAAAAAGGATATTTTCTGCCTGCAGTTTAGCTTTTTGCCGTTAAATTTTGCGCTGTAGTTATTAACATCTCTGTGAGGACGGCCATGTTTGATGACGTCATAACGTCAAACATGGAAGAAGCTTCAGATCGAGCAGCTGTTGGTCACAAAATTTCCGCATGAATATTGAAGGATATTAAGTCCAAATGCATGAAAATGACTTAACAAGGACTATCGGCCATTTCTGAAGATATGATCATGTTGATATTTTCTTCTGTATTTACAGAGACTAATAGACATTTATGAAGACCAGAAGATCATGTTGGAAATACGATGCCGATAGCTTTGGAATTTCTCATACAGAGGTCATTAAATCAAATAATTATAAGGCAACGAACAAAAAAGATAACGATGGAATAATTTTTTCAAATAGTAAATAATAAATTAAAACTATTTAGTGAGTGATTTAATAAAACTATTTAGTAAATAACTTGATATAAATTATTGTTAGATTAATTGATATTATAATTAAGTAAAAAATGGACCGATTAGAAACGGCACAAAATGGTAGGTGTTGGCCCTACGTACGCCGTCTGCCTAATGTAGTGTATGAACATTGATGCCTGATTGAATCAATAATGCGAAGGATAAGTGTCTCAACAAAAGGTAGTACAATAAAATTGTCTTCTGGAACTTGAGTGCCTTATTATTTAGAATCAAAGGCCCCTATGGCTAACTCGTGGATATATCGTGAATAGATATGTACCTAATAAAAGTAATGTCCCACTGCGTACACTGCAAACTGCTTCACTCTACCATATAACTTGAAATAATGTCGTGGATTGACCGAAATGACCACAGGAAGCCCAAGCAAAACATTTTAGTAAAATAACGAGTTTTCATTTGAAGACAAAAATTTCAAAAAAAATGTGTCAAAAAGAATAAAAAAGTGAAAAAAAATTGACCACCGCCTGGCCGAGACTCGAACTCCGGACCTTTCGTTTGACCATCCAGAAGTTGCATGTCTTCGACTAGTAAATTTGGTGTATTTATTCAATGTGTGGTTACAAACAAAACAAATGCAAAAATGCTTCTCTCTGTAGCAAAACCGGTCGCTATAAATATAAAAGAAATTGCTTCATAAAACACTAAGTAAGCCAATAAACTAACTCAATACGCCTTTTTGTTGCTGTTTTCGGCTAGCGGACTCGATGGCCTTCATAGTCCAGACGCTGGGCCCTCCTTCGCCGCTCCTCTTTTTTATATGGGCTTTCTGTGTCAATAAATCAATAATTTCTTTAGCTAAGAAAGAGTCATTAGCTATAAAAGAAAAAAAATCTGTCAAAAAGAAAAAAAAAGTGAAAAAAAAAATTCACCGCTGTGCCGGGATTTGAACCCGGACCTTTCGCTTCGAAAGCGAAGGGCATATCCACTGGACCATCCAGAACTTGATTGGTTTCATCTGGTGAATTTTGTATATTTATTGTCAGAGTGTGGTTACAAAACAAATGCAAAAATGCTTCTCTCTGTGCTCTGTAGCAAAATGCCGCTATAAATATAAAAGAAATTACTTTACAAAACACTAAGCCAATAAACTAACTCAATACGCCTTTTTGTTGCTGTTTTCGGCTAGCGGACTCGAGGCCTTCACGGCGGCGACCGACGACTGCAGACTGCTTTCAAAATGTTTTCGTTTGTTTAACTTATCTACTTTGACTGGCTTGTGATAATAGAGTACGAACACTAAAAGCTTGGATTACTTTGATGTTGCACTTAAAGAGATTTTTGTCGCTTAATACTGAGCGATGCACAAAGTCCGTGGTTATCGACTGCAGGCGAGCGGAGTCGAGCGGAAACAGTCTCGTACCCAGACTCTAACGGCTATCTGCTAACGTCTGAGTGAGCGAGTGACACCGAGTCCCCACAATAACTCCTTTCTATGCTTCGCATATCCACGAGTTAATAAAAAAGTAGCAAATCATCATAGCAAGTTCCATGCATTTGTCCGTGAGTTTGTACTCTAATAGTGCACAGATCACGTCAAAATGTGACGAAAACAAAAAGTCTGGAAACGAAGTCGCATCTGTTACTTTATTAGAGTTATTTACAAACGCGACGCCAAAACAGGACGTTAGATGACGAATTTATCACACATTCGTTCGTTGCGTGACTACCGTGACAACGTCGCGACGCCACATTTAAAATTTGCTTGTTTTCACTGACGTCGGCAACGTCAATGGTCATTTCGAACAAAATTCGTCAGCGCGCGAAAATCGGGCCGATATATCGTGACGTCGTGTAAACCAGCCTTTACACTCTTTATGCCCTCATTACGTTACGCGAGCGCTTTAAGACTGAACCAAAATTAAAAATAGACCTCTATGAGGCCATGTGGTTACTCAAATACAAATATAGATAAAGAAGCGAAAATAAAAAAAAAAAAAAAAACAAAAAAAAAAAAAAAAAAAAAAAAAAAAAAAAAAAAAAAAAAAAAAAAACAACCAAAGAATGATGTCAGCAACGATCCTGGACAAACTGACTGCTTTGGGATATGCAATGCATTCCCCTTTCCTCCTCTAAATCGCCTTAAAATGCAACCAAACCATCCAAAAACCACAAAAAGAATGCAATAGAACACTAAAATACTGGTAAAAGATGTGATTTATTTTATTTTCGATAAATTTCTAAATTTGAATATATCGATCGAAGATTGGGCTACCTGTGTAGCATCTAAAGGGCAGAACCGTTTTCCTTACAGATATATAGCTAATTCAATTAATGTTGTCGCTGAAAATGCCTAAAGCCTAAAGCTTTGAGAGCGGAATCATGAAAATTTTTTATCAATTGACATCATTACAATAAGAAACTCACTGTATGTTTGCAAATTCTACAACTTGGACACATATTCCTTAATTTCTCAGATAGCCTACAGCGAAGTTTGTTAGTAAACAAAAGATAGTTGAAAAGCTTTAGCCTTTAGGCTTTTTCAGTTTAGCGACAACGTTAATTGAAATAGCTATATTTATGAACTAAAGTGAACAATTTGGTATGAAGAGATATATTTTATATAAACCACAAAGCCTATATTTGATTATTAATAATCCACTTCAACAACTCGGACGGGCGCACGGGGTTCGCATGATATCTTTCGGCTTGACACTTCGTGTCTACTTCGGGGATTTCCGAATTACGCACGCACGCAACCAGGCCATGACATAGTGTGTTACTGGCTTTTATAAATATATTTTATAACCACAAAGCCTATATTTGATTATCAATAATCGACTAAAACACCCTCGGACGGGCGCACGAGGTTCGCATATCTTTCGGCTTGACACTTCGTGTCTACTTCGGGGATTTCCGAATTACGCACGCACGCATGAAGCCCATGACATAGTGTGTTAAAGCCAGTAACCACAAAAACCGCAGCATGTACTGAGACAACTTGAGTTACTTTTTCATCTTTGATTATCTCTGTAGAAAAAATTCAAAGCTTTTAGTGGAACAGGACAAGGAAATCACGGACCGCGAACAATTCTTTCGACTTTTACGGTGTCGCGTAAAGAAGGCTCTGCATGAGTCACGAAAAATGATTTGTTCCATTCGCGAATCACGAAAAATGAAAATACTTGATCACGCGCCACATGAAATCCCTCCCCTGTTAATAAAGACCAGATGGTACAAAGATTTTAACCCATATACTGCAGCTAGTATCGGCATTTCGAATGTATCACATTTATTACCTTTCGCGAGTCAATTCCCTAAATTCTAGTCAACTAGTCAGTTTTGCGCAGAGCGTGACGATTTTAAAAGGGTCACGTACCCGAGATTATATTTATGAGCAGTGGCCCACGTGACCAATACAGAAGATCGATCCTTCCACGTTGTGTTTACATCTACGCAAAGGTGCAAGTCTCAGTTAGAAGAGTAAAAAGCTCAAATACAAAGAAATTATAGAGGATTTTACGGTATTGACATGGATTTTGGAGCTCGAGAGGAGATAACTTTACGAGAACGAAGTGAAAGTGGTGACGAAGGTCCACCAATTCCCCCGGCAACTCCTGGCCCAAACGAAGATTCCCCGCTAATGAACACGGGTCCTTCTGGTCAAGAAAAGTCTCTTTATTTCTCTGCTACAGGAGGCTTCTTTCAAAGTGTCAGGCAACTTCGTGATCATACAACAACTGTATCACTTATCGCCAAGCCGTCTCTCGACAGAAGAGCGTCTGCATTCGTGGCAGGATGGAATGTGAGTAATCTTATCCAAGGCACTGGGATTCTAGGCATACCCTATGGTGTTCTCATGGGTGGCTGGTTAGGCGTAGCGGCGATTGTTGTGGTTGCGTGGATGTGTTGTTTTACTGGTAAGATTCTCATCGAATGCCTCTACGAGACGTCAAGACGCACTGGTCAGAGAAAGAGGGTCCGCGCGAACTATCCTGAGATCGGTGGAGCAGTCTGGCCTCGATGGGGTAACAATATCGTGAGCGTTATTCAAGTGTGTGAGATGTTTGGTGGAACTATTATGTACATTGTACTTCTCGCGACAATATTTACAGACTCGTTCAAGAGTACAACCAACTTGCAGATCTACCACTGGGCAGTTATTTGTACTTATTTAGCCCTCCCTTTGGCGTTTGTTCGCAGGGTGTCTATTATAGCCTGGGTCAGTATGGTGTCTGTGTTTGCCCTGATGTCAGGAATATTTACAATAATAATATATTGTATCACCCAGTATCCACTCATGGACATCGACAATATTCCACCACTCAGCTTTCAAAACTTCCCTGTGGGTTTCGGTGTGATAGTCTTCAGCTACACTGCACATGCTGTTTTTCCTGGAGTAGAAGCAAGCATGAAGTACCCAAACAAGTACCCAATGATGATGAACGGTTCCTTTACACTTGCAGCTGTTATAAAAGTTATCCTGGGTCTCCTTGCTGTTCTGGTGTTTGGTTCCAACACTGATCAAGTCATTACTGTCAACATGAAATCAAGCTATGTCTTCAACATCCTAGCTAACACATTTGTAGTCAGTAATGTCTTTCTTGCCTTTCCAATCAACTTGTTTGTAATCCTTGAAACAGTTGATACTAAATTTATGGGCCATTTCCCTCACCTCAGCCCAGAGAGTAAATATCACTGGGTGTGGCTGTTAATGACACGGTCTCTTATTCTTACCTTTGCACTGTTCCTGGTAGTTTTAGTTCCTCACTTTGCTCTTGTCATGGGTTTTGTAGGGAGTTTCACAGGTACTTGTTTGTGCTTTGTTTTTCCTTGTTATTTTCATCTCAAACTAAAATGGAGGGAATTACACTGGTATAGCATTGCTCTCAGGTGGTTTATTATCGTCTTTGGTATTATTTGTGGTGGTCTTGGTGTTTTCTTCTCGGGAAAGCGTTTAGTTGAGGCTGCAGGTAAAGCCTTTTAGTATTAAACTGAGTAATAGCACCATGGCAACTGAGGAGTAAGAAGTCCCTCACATTGCCACAGGAAGCCCATTCATTTGTGAGGTGGTTATCAATCAATTCATGGTGTTATGGTCATTACAAATGAATCAATATATTTCATTTGTCTCCCCTTTGAATGGCATAACAAATTTGGTGTGACTGTAACATGAGTTGATTGAGTAACTCTGCCACACATGTCTCAACGTGATTGGATAAGGAATCAGTATTGACCAATCAATATGCTTGACAGGAAACTCAATATAATACATTCAATAGCAGTTAGAGTTGTTGATATTTGGTAAACTTTGTATTTTTTACTGCATGCTGTAATAGAAGTGTATTTGTAATAGTGAGGTGATGGCAAGTAATTATTAAGTAATTTAAACTCCCTGAAGGCATCCTCAGGACTTGAATTCAGCTTTTTCAGGCCGAGTTGTCAATCTTAGAGAGGTGTCCAACTTATAGAGATTATGGAGACAGTTCACTTCTTTGTGTTCTATAGTGTATGTCAGAACTCTTTGAATAGGTTAGTCATGCCCTTTTAGTTGGCAGTATTCTTAATTCTATTGTTTCGTACCCTTCAGAACAAAGGGGGGTAGTCTTCTAGAAAGGGTCAAAAATATTAAGACTAATCACCAATAAATTATTGAAGACATCAATGCAAAGACAGAGTACAGGACTTGATCAAATACTGAATTCTCTTTTGAAATTGAAAAATCTTTGAGGAGAAAATAGAATTTGATTATACATCACTCTGTTTTTGCAGGGCCTCTTCTGCCAATAAATATTATCTACTTGAAAAACAATGAATCATCTTTCAGACATTCCCTTACTGGCCATTAATCCAACAAAAATGATTACTTTTGCCATCATCATCATTATCACCTTAATTGAACTTTGTGATTTATAAAGGGGTTTGAACATATTATTATTATTATTGGACTTTGAGTGATTTGCATCAAATTGTAATTTTACATATTATATGATTTTAATTTTAAATTAATATGACTTTATAATGTATAAGTAGAGATATTTTAGTAAAAACTTTACAACAGAAGTTTAATGCTAAGATACTCTTAAAATCCATAAGAGTGATAAAAATTACTTTAATAAAATTATGAAAGACAATGATGAAATCAAAAAAACAAGAAATGAGTATGAATATAGATGTGAAATGGTATCATAATGATGTTAGAATATATATGTCAAATTATTGAAGGATGTATAATATTTTAATGACAGTATTTTAGTAAAATGTTTAAATATCATCCTGTACCTCATGCCTATTGTAGTCTTATTTGTTTCATAGATTTTACAGACTGTAAATAGCTTCTACTGTGGTTGCATCCTTTATATCTGTTCTACACACGCAGAATCCAGAATATCCCTCAGTAGGGGGTAGGCTCAATTTCCAGCTGCTAAGGGTTCCTGTTAAGATCCTCTTTGGGTGAGGTTTTTAACCGGAACCCTTAGCGACTGGAAGGAGGGGGTGCAGCATTAAAGAAATTAAAACCCATTCAGAGAATTAAAAAGATATTTTCAAAAAATTAGTAAGAAAAGGGTGTCTCATCAGGGGGGAGGAAGTACCCACTGTACAACCTTCCCTATATCTTCCTCTTCCCCTGATAAAGGAAATGTTGCATAACCACAACCACCAAGAACAGTTACAAAGGAGACTACAACAGAGGTTTGAGGTCAAACAGATTATGGATAAGGACAATTAGATGAACATACAATGTGTATAATTATAGTATAATCTTAAAATAAAAAGTGTGTTGCAGTTTTTACTGTATTTGTTTTGTATAGACAAGGGGTACTAGCACTGTACTACATCATGTAACTGTAGGCTGTGTGTCTCCAATTCTAGGGGTTTTTATTTAACCTGTGAAATAGAGTTTAGGGCAATACACATTAGCAAACTCTAGTTCCATTGTTTTCTTTTGTTTCAATTTAAATGTTACACTTTCACAGGTTTAGCAAAATTGCTCTATCTGGACATTTACTTTGCTTAATATCCTCTAACACTCTGTCAGACTCAATTCTTAACTGGGAATTGGTTGATAGGCTACCAAAAATGCAACTCAATTTTCAGACAGAGACAGAGTTACCCCTGATATCAGAACTCTTTGTTGGCTTCACAATAGCCTATCGCCCAATTACCCAGCAGCGGATCGAAGGGGGGAATTGACACAACTTTAGTTAGTTCAAATTTTGCACTTGCTACACTCATGCAAAAGGATAGTCATGTGTTGTTTTTGCCCCTCGGAATTTAATGGCTTGTGGCTTGCTTAAGCCTTGCAGTTACTTTAGAAGGGAGTTTGAGGAAGTTATGCCCTAACCAATGCGTTTTGTAACATGGTGCCCCCCACCCTTTCAAAAAGTCTAAATCCACCACTGTTACCAGTCAAGAATTTTGTTGGACAAAATGCATAATTAGGCAAACGGTGGTAAAATTATTACCAGAAATTGAAGGCCTCCATGTGAAAATGGCCTAAGTAACTTTTTTGATGATTTTTTTCAATGGTATAAAATGATATCAATTAATTTTCCTATGCCAAAAAATGAATGTCTGGACATCCATCAAGAAGTCACTTAGGTCATTTTCACAGAGAACCCTTCAATTGATTGATTGATTGATTGACTGATTGATCGACTGATTGATTGACTGATTGATCATCTGATTGACTGATTGATTGACTGATTGATATATCATGTTAATACAGTACATATGAAATTCTCAATTCATATATTCTATACAAAAGGGTACATGTACATGTATGAAGAGCATTTCAAATCAAACCTTGTGCTTAAACCAAGACTTCAAATTCACCACCAAAAACTAACAGAGAAACTGACAGACAAGGATCTAATGTAATGCCAACATCCTGGTGGAATGTACAATGACTGGCCTTCTTTCAATATACACTCTTGAAATTTTGCTTTTCTGAAATTTGGGAATTCAGCCAGGTCTGGGGCTTCAACATCCACCTTGTAAAGAAATAAAGACATCAAATTCCTGGCTTGGTTTTATGTGCATTTAAGACTTCTAAGGCCACCAAATAATGACCTACTTTTGCCTAATTTTCAAACCAGAGTTTTCAACAAGTTTCCCATTCTATATTTCATTGAGAGTACAATATATATTTTGAATTATTTTACTATTGATTTCATGACATCATAAAGGGGCACATAGCTGCATTAAAGTCAATACATTCAAATGGCCATTTAACAAAAATCCATTAAAAGAAGAGTTGTTCAGGAAAATGTCTAGTCAAACAGAGTACTGGAGAGGAGTTATAATGAGATTCAAAGATAAATGAGTATTTACAAAACCCCGTAGGCAAGCCTCCTTCAAATATTCATCTGAAAATTTAGATATAACTTTCAATAAAATCAAGAGATTAAATTTCCCCCGACACTTCTTAAACTCACAGAAACAGGCCGACAAATACCAATTAGTATGTGTTATTAAACAATCATCCTCATTTTAAAACACTTCTTTGGTGAAGGAAATGGGATGATAACTAATCGGGTAACTTTTGGATTGATTCAAAAGACATTATTTTGGTCTCATTTGGTCTCGCTATGGGTATTTTGACTTCTCATCAAAATACAAACTGACTGGCTCAACCATTGTATGCCAAATTGAACCAAAGTTGCCCAGTTATATGCAATTATTTCTTACCTGACTGGTGTTGTGTAGTAGTGGTGAGTCGTGTGGATAAACATTTTCTGTTTCTGCTTTGCTATACAGTCTGACATATTTCTGTCCAACAACTTGAGTCAATAAGTTATGATAAGGATCATGATGCAGTGGGGAAACCGTACCCTTTGGGCCAAACCATGCATTAATCATGACATTATGGTCCTCATCACCAAGGCAACAGTAATCAGGAACAATAATATCTTTTCTCAGCTCAGGAATTTGATCAAATAGTTGATGCTGTGCAAGATATGCAACTTCAACATTGTCATCAACCTCACTGGGCTCAACATACTTTTCAACAAACTCATTTATTGTCATTAACTTTTGTGTCCATGATTCCTCAGTATATTTCAAACCTAGTTCGACAGGCACTGTGCGGCTGCCAGCAATATCCTTCAAGTACTGTAAACTCCACTTGCGGCAACTCCTTGCAGGCCAGTGGTCTATCATACCACTGACTATCACTGGTTTTTCTTTCAGCATGTAGGTATTGTAGAATTGTTCTAGAGAAGGGCTTTCACACTCCTCTATTCTAAACCTTTCATCAATGGAAGGAAAATGGGAGATTTTTAATTTCTTTGAAATGTGTGATTCGTCTTTTGCAGGATTATTACCATACGATGATGTAGTCTGTAATTTATTTTGCTTAAAATCTGGCGTTGTGTTAAGGTCTTGTTTCAATATAACTTGTATCTTGCTAGCTAGTCGACTTAGAATATTATTTTGTACTGGTGCACCTAAAAGCAATCCCATGTCGCAAGCCTCTAAAGCTTTAATCTTTTGTCCAAGTTCATACAATGACGCAGCCTTGAATAAGCTTGCATATGAGTATGTTTTCCTCCACACAATATGAACATCTTTCCAATGACCAGTGTTCAGTTTTTCCCAGCAAAAATCCACAACACTTTGTGAATGGAATATACTTGTATCAAAGTCTTTTGCGAAATAAAGATCGAAGGCTTGCTTTAAAAGATAGAGTAATGATCTTCCTCCAAGGTCTTTGAGTTCATTCAGGTCATTGTCCAGGTTTAGATCTTTTTGTGATGAAACTTTTGGAAGAACGTCAAATAAAATGTCAAATCGACCCGCCATTTTGTTTCTGAGCCTGCGATCAGAAATGTCAGTGGGGATACCACAGGAACCCCAAAATGATTTTTCCCACTTACCCATTCCATTGCTTTGGGTGAGAGAGAGCGCAGTGGTCTACTCAGTCTAGTTGGGTGTTTGTCGGACATGAATTATTCCGTTGGGAAATCCGGCTATGGACGGATTGGATGTCTGTTCACTATTGCTAGAGTGGGGCGAACTGAATTATCAATCAGTCAGATCAAGAGAGCATAAATAAGAGAGGGAAACTTGTTAATGGGGCGCGCGCCGTGATGATTCCCATCTGTGCTATTTTTAGTAACCGGATGCAGTCTAATTTTCGTCTTACCCTACTCCCGTGCGTCGAAAAATTGAACGAGTGGAATTTCGCGATTTGAGCTTCATAAAATCACACAATCGATACCAAATTTATTCTAGATTCCACGAAAAAGCCATCTGATGTCCAATTAATAATTTACATCAAAAAATTATAAAAACAAACAAGTTTTTCTCATCTAAATGAGCGAAAATTTTTGAGCGCGCGCTCGATGACGTGTAGCCGCGCGCATTTCCACTAAAATTTCTTTCAAAAACACAACAAAATCCTCGACGGTTTTGCCTTGTTTCTCATCAAAATCGTTCCTTTGTAATCAGAAAGTACACACTTTTGATGGTAGATAATATGAACAACATCAACTTTGATTTTAACGCTGTTTTTGAAAACTCAAATCTACACTAAACGGTTCTCTGGGTCCGGAAGTGTCAAATTATGACGCACGGGAGTAGGGTAAGACGAAAATTAAAGTGCATCCGGTTATTATAAGTAATACCATGACCCTGAGGGATATTAGTGATTAAATGTCCCCGAAGCCGAGGGAGGTTTAGTGGAAGTGGAAGACTTTTACTAAACCTCCCGAGGCTGAGGGGACATTTAATCACTAATATCCCGAAGAAGTCATGGTATTACTTTGTAATACCATGATCACCGAGGAAATAAACGAAATATACTTCGCTGTTTGTTCATCCAAAACTTGAAAATATTATACAATTCTTTTACCAATTGTGCGTAATCCTGTTCTCTGGGGACTTTCGAAAATAGATTTCTTTGTTATATACTTACAATGAACAAGTATTTATAGGTTGTTAATCAATTCGAAAGCTAAATGCTTTCTTTGTGTCGTTATGCTCATGCGCAAAATAGAATGCATAGATCCCACACGCGTAAGAGTGTGCAGTGGTAAGAGGTATCGGTGCGTTAGAAAGTTATAGAGTTTCGGGACAGCGTGCAAAGTTGTCCCGATCGTCCCGATGATTGTGTTAAATGAGGGACAACCACTCATGAATAACATGAGGGACGATTAGTTCTAATCGTCCCTCATTAATTATGGATGAGGGACGATTAGTTCTAATCATCCCTCATTCATAATTAATGAGGGAATATTAGAACTAATTTTCCCTCTTTCTATTCATGAGGGAGGGATGTTAGCGATTAAACGTCCCTCCAAAAACAATAGATCCCGAGGTGATCATGGTATTACTAAAAATAGCACAGATGGGAATCATCACGGCGCGCGCCCCATTAACAAGTTTCCCTCTCTTATTTATGCTCTCTTGCTCAGATTCCTACAGTACGTTTAACAGCGTTATCCGAGAAGACGTGAAGGTCTAACGTACCGTTTGCAGATGTAATCCAGGCAGCACCTTCTTCTCAAATATTTAAAGACCCCGAGTGTTGGTCCGGCCGGGATTCGAACCCCGACCTCCGGCAAGAGAGACCGACGCTCAACCAACTGAGCCAACCGGGCGGCGGTTATAAATCAATTAGACAACATAAATAAATAAATATGCCCTTTATGTGCGTCCGGTGTAAATCACGGAATCAACAAAAGGGAATCGATTGTATTTCTATGGTATTTCTATGGTGTGTTGAACTGAACACCACCACAAAAGGTGGGTAAACTGGTACGAGAAACAAAATCATCAAAGTTTGTGGCGCAAAATTGTTGTGGAGCAAGTTAAGGCCCGGACACACGGTGCAACATTTCTTGAAACATTTGCTGAAACATCGCGCATGCACGGCTCAATGCATGTTTCAGCGTGTGTCCACCCATTAATTGCAGTGTTTCGCGAAACGTTGGGCACAACAGCCGCAGAAGTAGGATTGAGTTCTACTTCAGCAACTGTCCAGAACTGCATGTTGCGCGCAACATTGCACGAGATGTTTCAGTGGTAGAAACACGGTGCAACCGTGTTGTGCGCGATGTTTCAGCAAATGTTTCGGGAAAAGTTGCACCGTGTGTCCGGGCCTTTAGAAAACGATTGTTGCTCGTTTTACAGTTCATCTCCAAACTTGTCATGCAACAAAAACATTTGTCGCGAGTTGGAACTTCCATAAAGGTACGGTAATACGAGCAACAAAATCGTGCAACTTGTCGCGCAACATTGTTGCGTTGCAAGTTGCTGAGCAAATGTTGCTCGTATTACCACCCCGCGCGCAACAAATTTTCTTTGTTGCAAAAAGTAGACAATGCTTCTACTTCGTACAACAAAGAAAATTTGTTGCGCGCGGGATGGTAATACGAGCAACATTTACTCTGCAACTCAGTTGCAACGCAACAATGTTGCGCGACCAGTTGCGCGATTTTGTTGCTCATATTACCGGGTCTTTACGAATCCTGTCCTGTAATTATCTAAAATAGTCTATTTTAGTTATACACGTACATTTTTGTAACGAGCAGGAATACTCATCACTGTCACGTAATAAAGTTATCCCCCTCATCTTTAAAGTATTATTTAATCTTTTTGAGTGTTTTTTGGGAAGACTTGGGGTGTTGTGAATGAGGCTGATCTGAATGTTTGCTTGTATGCAAGCCGCTAGGTGCAAGTGAAATTTTGATTGCTGAAAATCACTCAAAAACTCCAATTCCTATACACCAAAGTGTTTTTTAACTATCAGACTACTGAAGTGAACATCACAAGCACAAGCTCCCGTCGCAAGATTTTGGTTTCACTTGGCCGGCACGACAAGATCAGGCCAGCACAGGAAGAACTGCTACAATATTAGTAACCCTGTTATCCAGAAGTACCTTAGTTCTGTACGCGCGTTTCTATTAGCATATTCAAATGTAATATTTGTCAGTCGGTTTTAATCAGAGTAAGCCTTAAATAGAGCGCACACAAAATAGTTAGTCAGAGTCTGTGTTAGTTGTCAGTTACTGCTACTACTACCAGTGTTTGTAATGCTGATAGATCTTCCAGTTTAAATAAAGTATTTATTAACTGTTAGCTGTAAGCTGAGCCAAGACTAAATAAACGACCTGGTACTGCTTAATACTAGAGTGTCCCCCGCGTTAACTAGCACAGTTAACATTTGGTGGATCACCCTTGGTCTCTCAAGTTTTCATCTAGTTAACATCTGCATAAGTCTGCTACAAGCTGCGTGACTAAGGCTCACATGACTGGCCTAACATACAGTGCATGTGTCTCAAAAGGACCACACGACTAGCAAGCTCGCACATTAACAACACCTGTAAGCTGGCCACTACACTATGGTGGCCCAGAAGGTTCACAAAAACCATGCATATATCACTAGATGCAGAGAAAAATAGTTGCTGCAAACAAACATGAAATGCTGCGAACAAAAGCATGTAGTGCAAAATTTGAAACTATACAACATGTACTGCATAGTATAGATATTATGTGTGTATAAAGTTTATTCTTCAAATGGTTGACCAAGAGACTTTCCCAGAGAACGCAGTCTTGCATAGACTAGGTCCCAATCAAGATAGTTGCCTTGTAAGTGACGATTACCAGTTTCTGTTGGGGTGTATGCAGTTCGGCCATGAAGAACACGACTGTTGTTAAATGTCATCATTTCTCCAGCGGTCATCTTGTAGTCAATTTTATTTTTAGGATCTCTCATCATCTTTCCCATCTTCATGTAGCCCTTGTAGATCTGCTGTACTTTGTGTGGATTACCCTTTAGAAAGTAGTCCCTCGCATGGTTGTTGTAGGTAAAGCGAGTGATCTTTCCACTGTAGTCAAGTCTAGTAAATATACACAAAAATACGGTGTTAGTAAGGACTTTATACATGTCATTTCACCACTATATGTATATCCAATGAGCACAGATTAGGAGTGGAGTAATATAGAAATTAATGTCCTGCTTTCAATTAATAGCCTAGTTTCTACAGTACTAGCAATCAGAGAATGAAAGCATACTTCAAGGTATTGGTAAAGAATATTAAAGTCACTCAAGGCACATATAATTGGAAATCGTGAGGATAGTTTAAGGATAAAAATGCTGGGATTTGTGTTTCATAATACCTGGTTTTCAATTATAGTGACTCAAGCATAAGCACTGTAAGCAACATATAATTTACAGTATCCATCACACATGTGTGCAAAAAGACAACCTCTGCTAATGAGCAGTACATTTTTGAGCCTGCACCTGTTGCTTGTGCTTTCACCACTAATAAGAACCAGGCTTAAAGTTTGTCCTCATGAATTTGTTCTCAGTGAGTACTTACTCAAAGACTGGTCTTGAGTAGTTAAGGTGAAAGTCACCATAGTCATCTACCCCAACATCCCAGTATGGCAAGGTAGCAGTAGAAAGCAAGTCAAACAGAGCTGGTTCTTGGGTCTTGAACTCTTGAGCAATGTGAAAACCATCAACAAACATGTTGGCACCACCTTCAAAGGCTATTTGTTGCAAGCAATGGAGAAGTTGCAGCTACAAAAATAAAACTAATACATCACACAACATCCATATTTATTATTCAATTTTCATACACTGTACAAATTCTGATTTTCTGATTGGTCAGTTTGTACCACGTGACGCGTTGTTATGACGTGACAACACGTCACTATGCAGTAATCCTATGCAATAAATATATACAATCTACGGCATTACAGCATAGTTGGAAAGAAAAGATGTTCCTGATGATAAATTTGAGGATTTTTCGAAAAGAGAAGATCGACAAGCATACTTAAAACTGCTTAGCGTGCCTGTTTTGAAGGTAAACTCTAAATTTCATTGAAGTTTTTGGAGCTTACTGAGATCAACATATTTCAACGGCTTAAAAACAGAGTTCGCCGGCTTTCCAAATTCATCTTAATATTTACTGTTTTTTAGACTGGTTTTCCAAAACCTATCTCATAGAAAGTTTAGAAAGTCTGTCGCCACAAGTTCTCTCAGATGGGGTAAAGAAATTTTATCAAGAATCGAAGAAAACGCCAAACGAGTACTTCAGCCTTCGACGGCTCATCGACATGCACACGACAAAAACTACTTCTTGTTCAAGTCTGAGTTTAGCAGTTTCAACCGTAAGTCGCCAGCTTAAACCAATATCCAAAACTCCAGTGATAATTTTCTAGTCCTTTCACTAACAGAGTTCTAGGACTCAGTGCTAAATCACTTTTAGCAATCCAAAAAACATGAAAAAAGTAGTTCTTGATTATATGAACGATTTCAATTTTACCGAGCAAGTTGTAAACATGGATTGTGAGAACTGCTTATCATCTTTAATCTAAAGTTCTTGTATCACGGTACTTTTCTACTAGTTTTCTTTTGAAAAGTTTATTTTGTATTGTTATAAAAGTTACCAAATGCTATTAAACTAATTTTGAATTAAGCTTAAGTCCGTACTATTTTGAGTGACTTGAGTTATATCTAGTGATCTTACCTAGATGTCGACTGACAGTTTTAGCCTGCTTCTGCAGTGTATTCAAATTGAATAATAAAAAGGTTAACGCAATCTTTGCTCGTGAATTATCGGGATTAATCTTCACTCGTTTAAATGAACTCGAAATTTTCTCATACTGCAGTATTTAAAATTTCTCGTTCATTGTTAACAAACTCGTGAAGATAAATCCCGATAATTCACTCGCTGCGTGCGTTAACCTCTAATTATAACATAGCTACAATCTTACACGCGCTCTGATTGGCCAGAAAGCTATGAACTATTTGCCCATGGGCTGCACTGCGCGCACTATCTTCGTCATCGTCTTTTTCAAATCATTCGTTTTTAAGATGGCGACACATATAACGCGCGCTCTGATTGGCTGAAAAATCCATGAACTATTTCCCCATGGGCTGCACGGCTCCGTTTTTAATGTTCTAGGCTCTGTTATAAATCAATTAGACAACAGAAAGCTGCTTGCCCATTGCATTATAGACGCACGAAAGAAAATATAAAGAACGATTAACAAACGTAAGAGTGGCATGAGGCGTAGCCGAGTGCGGCTCTAGTTTGTTAAGAGTTCTTTATATTTTCTCAAGTAGAACGCCATGGGCACGCGGCTTTCTGTTGTCTAATTGATAATTATAGACTGTGCCCAGGACTCATATTACTTAAGCTGAACCCTTTCATACCTTCAACTCCCCGTTTGAACGGGATCGGGTAATGTTCGAGTTACGCGCTTCGAGTTACGCGCTTTTCGAGTTACGCGCTGTGCCACACCCATTTTTGCCTGTGCCACACCCAGCACGTAACTCGATGTCTTTAGGAAAGGTTAGTGACTTCGAGTTACGCGATGAGCGCATAACTCGAACTAAACCATATCGTCTTAAAGTGTCGAGTAACGTAAATAAGACGTTTATGTTGAATTCGTTATTAGAAAATCAACATTTAAAACTGAACACATTCTGATTTAATCGTTTTCTTATTTTTAACAAAATCTTCATAGAACAGTAGTAATAATAATGTTATTTTAAACGTTAGAACCAACATACAAATATGTCCAAAAATGACTAAAAAAGTAAATAGAACAGTTTTTGAAACGCCACTGACCTCCCTTAGTACTAGCAAAAGCCGGGCATTGCCCTTGAACGGAGAAGAACAAAATCTTCCGCTGTTAAGCTATTTCTGGCAGGAGATTGGATTACAGGGGGTGGACACAACAGATTGCTGTCGATGGGCTTCTTTCTTAAACAATTCAAATTTGCACAAATATAAAATGTGCGGTCCACTGCAAAGTTCTGATTTCTGGGAATGCACAGCCATTAACGTAGACGTAAATTTTGCCGACTGGTATTAAACTTTTACAGGATACACAGCATCGTTTGTTTTGAGACGTAATCTTGTCGACGAACCATTCCTGTGGCTTTTTGTTGGCTTCACCCGCATTAAAAATGCTACGTTTCAGTAGTTTTTCGTTACACGATGGTTGTGAACACATAACATATTGATATTCTTAAATTTCAAAATTACTTTAAGTCTAATTAGTTCCCTATAAACCTGATAGTTCAATATAAACGTCTTATTTACGTAACTCGACATTTTAAGACGATATGGTTTAGTTCGAGTTGTGCGCTCATCGCGTAACTCGAAGTCACTAACCTTTCCCAATTACATCGAGTTACGCACTGGGTGTGGCACAGGCAAAAATGGGTGTGGTCTAGCGCGTAACTCGAAAAGCGCATAACTCGAAGCGCGTAACTCGAAGCGCGTAACTCGAAGTTTACCCGCCCTCCTTTGAACTTCTCACCTTACACAATATCAAAGCCAGAGTTGAAATTATAACCATGCACACATCAAGCTAAATCTTTAAAGACCTACTCAATCCACACCAAGTAATCAGGGATCCATGACATGTTAAGCTTGGTTTTCACTTGCATTGGAATTGGCATCACAGTTGGAATCAGAGACATAACTATTGTTAATGCAAGTGAAAACCCCTTGTCACGAGTGAGATTGGAAACAGAAGCCTTGATTTGATATATGCAAGGTTTTTTTTAATTTCCTATTCAAAATGATGGACTGCAGAAAGCAAGACAGTATTATGATTGGCTGTTCACCTTCTGATTCAGCTTCCAACATTTTGGTGTTCAATAATTAAAATGATCCTAAGGGTTAGAGTTGGAATTGGAACCAGAAGAAAATGGAAACCTTCTGATCCTTGCAATTCCAGGCCTGACATGTTTATGACACTGATTGTGACTCTGTTTTCTGGTTTTCACTTCATTGTAAGGTGCTCATAACTGCAATTCCAAATATTTAGACTCATGCTTTCATGCACATGACTTCTGTGTATTTTTTTGTGTGTGCACTAAACCAAAATTTGACCAGGCTTTTGCATTCTTAATATTTCAATATGGTGGACACAGTGTAGCAATATTCACAGGCTTTTTTAAAAACAGAAAATCTAGCACAGCACAATGACCTAAGAATGCAAATTTATTTCGGTGTGTTTTAACCCAAGCTAGAACATATACGTGAAGGTGCATTGTTTTTCACAATACTTTGTTTACTTGGGTATGCCTGGAAGGCTTTATTTTCTATATTACAAACATATGCAGTCAACCAGAGGTCAACTACTTTGTTTTTCTTCAAAATGGCTAGAGATTGCCATTTTTGAGCTAGCATCAAAACCAGTACAGTGACCCCCATTTTCTTTATTGTTTTGTTGCTCCCAACTAAAAAACATTTATAGAAAAATGTGCTGCAGATAAAATCTTGTATCAACTGATTATCTTAATCTACTACTCACAGGTGTTCTATGTGTTGCTATTCTAAAATGTGTAGTTCCAGAAAATATCCATTCCCCCCCATGGAGGGTTTTTTTTTTTTTTTTTGAGACCCCCAACCCCACAATTTTCTGTTTACTCATTTATTTGCTGTTTACATTCTTCTCATTCATTCAGTTTTTTTTCTCCTGTCTTCTAACTCATTTTCAAATTTTGTCTTCTTTATATGTTTGATTAAGAATGCATATGCCGTTCCTTATAATTAAAGTTAGTCATACTTTAAAAAGTAAAAATTCCTGATTTTACTTACCCCAGGATAATACTGAGACTGAGGAATATCACAGTGTAAAGGAAGGGCTGCTGTTGTGTAAGCCAGGTTATTAGCATCAAACTTGGCAAAGACATCAAATATATAGCTGAAACAAATAGACAAACAAAATGTTAAGGCTTTAAGAAATGACAATGACAGGAAAATCAGATATGCTTTTGAAAAGTCTTCCAAATGAAGTTTATAATGACCTTAGTCATCCAGTTTGGGCGAGGTTGCTTTTAATCAGTTTTACAGAGCAATAACTCACTAGAGATGCAATTTTGATTTCAAACTGCTAAGTTAAATTTATGCAAAGTAGGGGGTTGACCAATCATCTCCATCACTCTAGATTCAGGCTAAAAATAATGATGTCTTTTAAAGTACAATGTAGCTGTAATGGTTGCCATATAAAAACCTGCATTGTTACACCTATCAGTTCAAAATTATGTGACCTTTGCAGACGACACTTGAATGGCTTTTTCAGTGTTTTGACTACCATCAATCAAATCTCTGACTATTCGTTTTCCCTGAAGCAAGCTTAAATTTACATCAAAAGTCGGAAAATACTAAATATTCTGTCAATAAATTCAAGTTGTTTTGTTTCTGAATTTAGAAAGCTAAAATTTTACAAATTCTAGTCGTTACAATTTGATTGACAGATGCTTAAAATCCAGACAAGCCATCATCACTAGGTCGTGTAATTTTGAAATATTGGGTGTAAATTTGCTCAGACATTACTTTCCCATGAGCCTGCAGATGACCAGTAATTATATAAGTACTAGCTGCTGTACCATTTTTCCCTTCTCCTAATCTTAACTTTCTGGAGCTAATTCTCCCTCCCTGATTCCATTCAACTTGCAGACCACTGGTGAAGTGAGGGGGCACCAGGGGGGTGATCAATCCCCTAAAATTTTGGACGAGCCTTCATGTGAAGGGTGATGTCAATGATATCACTTTTAATTAAAGATTTACTTTTAATTTAATTCACAATATTTAAATGTTAGCTAAAGTATAATCTGCACTTGGATGAAGTTTCTTTCTTCCTGGGGAAATTCGGAAATTAGCATATTTTATTGGGAACTGGACCTTGAAATTTAACCTTTCCATTGACTGTTCCCCCTTTTGCTTGCCCCCTCCCCCCTTTTGCTCAGGCCTTGCTATGCCCCTGTGGCAGACCTTAAGGCCCCGTTCAATCGAGGATGCAAGTCGATGCAAGTTTTGACTTGAAACTTGCATCCTCATTTGAACACCACTCCAATTGCAAGTCAATGGAAAATATTCAAAAACTTTCAAAGAAAAAACAGCTAGCTGAAGGACAGCAAGAAAATCAGATTTGTTTTTGTTTGAATTATTTGTAGGAGAGGAAATGTGCAGAAGTTCAAACAGACAAAAAAAATAAGAAAAACAACTTGTGAAGTTTAGTGTGGTGACTGTTCAAACGAACCAAAACTTGCATCAACTTGCGATCAAATTTGAGCATGCTCAAATTGCTCACAATTAAGGTGTTTGGATAATTTATAGTTTCTCAGAGGACAACCGACCAAGAAAAAGTGGCCAAAAAACTACTTCACTTTCCTCATTTTTCGACGATATTTTGAGACTAATTTTAATTGCTTAATAGTTGTAGTTTGCAGCTTGAGAGCTTTGTGGCGATTGGAATTGATTTATGCAAATTATGAGGAAATCCTGGTTTTTAATTTTTTTTCAAATTGCTATAGAATTATTTCAAAACTCAGGAGCTAAATATTCAACGTACTCCCTAACATTACAGCAATATTATTTAAAAGAAATTGTAATTCAGGGAATTGAAATTATGAAGTCGTGAACTTTGAACATGATTTTTTGCTATAATCAGCAATCACCTCAATAAAAGTGATAATATTGGACATTAAGGGTTTATTGAATGATCACCGATTTCACGCCAGAACTTGTTTATTACATGCCTCAGTTATTTATTAAAACAAATTGGCAATAACCTCAGTTTTACGAAGATGGGAGGCTGTAAACAAGAGGTACGTTTTTAGCAAACAACTTGGACCAATGTACAACAGGGTTCAGATCCGCTTTTCTAAAAATTGACTCCAACAATTTTCTTCAAAACTTCTGCATAAAATATTCAATCCATTGTGATGTCAAATTGCTAGCTTTTATTTGGCTAGATTCCCTAGGATGAGCAAGCAGAAATAAACAACACTAGTCTAATTTTTTGAATTTATCATGTCGCAATTAATGCGATAAGCGTACAAATGTTTTGATTCTGCATTATTGTTCTGTATAACAATTATAGTGGAATTAAAGGATTAATAATAAGTTTTGTGTGTCACGGTTTTTCATTTTTTTAAGAAACTTAATCCTTTTAATTAATACCACTTATTAGATATCTTCTTGTGTATTATGGGCTGATATTTTATGAGTCGCGTACGTATTTTGCCGAGCCTTTAGGCGAGGCAAAATGCGAGCGATGAGTAAAATGTCAGTCCGTAATACACAAGAAGATATCTAATAAAGGATTTATTATATAACTGCCTCCTAGTTTCCTATTGTTTTATGTAAAATATGGCAAACCAGTTTTCAACTATGTAATACGGTATATAATACGGCCTCATATTTGCTTAGTTCTCTCATCCTTATATGGTAAAATTACGTCATAGTTATATAATAAATTCCACTATTGTTATACAGAATAATTATATTGCAGAATCAAAACATTTGTGTAGTGTGGGTGTGGGTGTGGGTGTGTGTGTGTGTGGGGGGGGGGGGGCTCAGAAATTAAAGAATGGTAAAGAGTTAAATAAAACTGTCACTGATATTTTTCCAGAATCTCTTCGAAGTGGCAGCTGAGCACGAAAAAGAATTCAATATCAAGTACAGACTGCCACAACACAATAGAGTCGTTTTTATACGAGTGGGAAACTTACCGTACCATATCGTAACTTACCCTGGGCTCCAGGGGTTTACTATTCGCTTTCGATCTTTAGAGAGTTCTTCTCTTGTAGGTGAGCGCCGCGAGAAGCGAAAATAAACCCCTGGGCGCACGAGCTAAACGTTTGAAAGCGCCGAGCCAATCAGAGCACTACCTTCAAGAATTTGAAGGTAACTCTGTGATTGGCTAAAACACTGAGGAGCGATTTGATTGGATGATTTGTTCAACCGGTTCTATTTTGCCACATCCGGTGTTGTATTACAAGCGTTACTAGTGTTGACATTATGGTGAATAAAAGACGCGTTTTAAAAATACTATATACATTTATGCCGGTTTATTGTTACTTTTTTCAAACTAATGTTTCTTATTTGAGCTGAGTTTATATCTTGGAAACGAATACGGTGACCCCCACTTTTTATTTCAATGTTTGACAAAGAATTACATAGGCTGTTAATATTCTAAATTTGAGAAAAATATTATGGTAAAATCATAATAAAACACGGATTTCCGAGACAAGTTTGAGCGAAGTCGTGGCAAAAGCGTCGCTCATGACTGCCAATTCGAATTAAAAACAACAGCTATTTGTTAAGTATTTACAAATATTTTCACATAATATTATTCTATGGATTATTGAGTGGTCGTGACTGTAAATAAACATTGAGCAATCCATTTAGTTTTTCTACAAAAAAAATGACTTCTATGCTCGACTCGTATAGATTGGCGCGCAAGCGATCTTCTACGAGAAAGTGGGTGCACTTTGATGTCACCTCACTCCTCAACGAGAACGGTGACCCCCATTTTTTATTTGCTCTTTGAACTTCTATGATGGCATTATCTCACCATGCGAAGTATGAAGAAAAAAACATGGTAAACTTTTTTTCCCGCGAACGTCCTTAAGCCCTTTCAATCTACCGTGTTTGCGTGACCTCACGGTGACCTAAAACCGGTTTGGCCACGTTTCCAAATAAGGCAAATCGTTAGTAAACAGCATGGAACGGTGAGATTTGTAACTGCCGCGGCCAGGGGTTTCTCGTCGTGTGACTGTCCTATCAAGTAAATAAACGTCGGAAGGAAACGATAAACCCCTGGAACCCAGGGTAATCGTAACTGTACCAGTATCATAGTTTCTATAAAAACATTCGAAATTCCTGCTGTAATCGTATCGTATCGTAACCGTACAGTGTTCCCACTCATACGAAAACCACTCTACATGTAGTTGATTAAAGCTCGAGTCCTCTCGAGTGCTCTTTTGTTTAATTATTAAGCAAATAAAAGAGCATTCGATATGATCAGTCGAGCTTGCATAATGATTCACTAACCCATAATGAGTAGACTTTATATAACCAATTCTTCTACATAAAGTTTGAACAGCTGGAGGATCTGTGTAAGTAGGAACATTCTCCAGTAAAGCTATACCAACACTATGAAGCGAGCGAAGCCATTGGAACAAACTTTCGTCTTCTTCGATAATTCTGTTGAACTCAAACCGAGGTATCTTGTCGTGCATGGACTTCCTGTCCCAAAAGTTTACTCCTTTCCTCGCGATACTAGAGTTGTGTTGTTCTCTCTCGTCTTTCTCAAGGAGCTTCCAGCCATGAAGCCACACGGAGTCAAACAGAGTGACATGATTATCAGGCCATTGAATTTGGATCGTTTCACCATCACTCAAGACTGTCACATTCGAGGGTTTGATGTCCAGAGGAACTTCAGTTGCTGCATCTGTTAGCCTTGTCAGAGAATTAGAATCCATGCACTTACTGCAAGTACACAAATCCCTGAGGTAAACATAAGGAAAACGACTGACGGATTTGTCGTTCCACTCGACAACCAGCGAACTCTCGTGACGATAAAAGTTTTGTGTTGATCTCTGAACACCAACATTTGCTGCTGAACAAAATACCCTGGCACAGGAGCCAACTCGATTTCTTCGAACTGCAGTTGTTACTGCACGTAAAAACATTTTCTAACGCGATAACATCGAAGTATCACATTATTTTGGTTGTCTAACTTGCGTGCACATGTCTGACTGACGTGATCTATGACTTGTTTGCTCCACAGGGGCCCAAAGCTCCTGAATGTTATTGTTGTTGCCCGGGGGGGTACGTACATTATCCTATAACTATTACACATTAGCCAATCAGAGCTAAGCATTTTCTATGAATACAGAGCGGTATTTCATGGATTTGCTATGAATACAGAGCGGTATTTCATAAAATGTATTAGCCAATTAGATTGCCGGTTTGCATCGTCGAGTTTCGATCGAGTTCAACTACTTCAAATGCGATTTCTTCTCTCTCAGAAGAAAATATTGATCATTATAAAGGCACAAAAGAACCCAAGAACACAAAAGAAGACTGAGGTGGACACTAAGAAGGTTTTGGACTTTATTTCACAAGCTCCGTACTGCAAAGAGAGTCCAACTGAACCAGAACGCTTGAACATTTCGGCTACTGGAAATTCGCAAACCAAGTACTCTAACGTCTTACAGAACTCCACTGGCCGATATTTGAGAGGTAAAAACTACCCAAAGCTCATCGAGAAGTGCTCAGTCAATTAAGCAAAGAGAAAAAATAAAACGGCTTCGCTAAGATGGGTTGGGGAAAAAAACAAACGCACGAAAATGTTTGACAGAGGATTTTTCCAATAAAAATGTTGGCGTCACGATCTCTTTAGAAAAGCGTAATTTTTGACTAAAATGTGTAATAGTTATAGGATAATATGGTTATTTGATGTTTTTTTAATGGAATACTGCCTAAAGGCTCGTTGTATACTAATAACATAAATTTCTCGTGAAATATTCACCCTTATTCCATAGAAAACCATCAAATAACCAGTCCATATATTTGCTATACGGGTATGTGCCGCTGGATAGGGTATGGTTTTTGGCCCTGCTGTCTTGAACAGTGTAAATTTAATCCATTTACACTGCATTTTAACATAATGGAAAATGTACATACATATATAAGAAAACTAATCAGAAATTAAATAAATACAATGAAAAAACTACTCAATACTAAGAAAAATATGCAGTGGGGAAGGACTAGAAGGGAACATATGATCCATTCGAGCTAGTCCACCCAAAAAACGTACAAACACTTAAACAAAACAACAACAACAAAAGAACGTTAAAATTTTGTCATCTATCCTATCATATTCGTCGTCATATTCATCGACATATCCTATATTAATATTAATATTAATATCTATCTGCTACCAACAAGTCTTCACCCCACACAAGCAATACAGGACACCCCCACCCGCCACAAGCAATATAGGATACATCATGACAATAACATTGTCATAATATATCCCACACCGCCCAAGCAAGCGAATTATTACTAATTGTCATTGCAAAATAATGTAGCATATCAGAATTAAATCATCATTATCAGATCACTGCGTCCAAGTGACATGTGGGCGGTCAGGATCAAAGTTTTTAGTTTTATAAAATTCAATGCATTGTCTCTTAAATAATGATAAGCTAAGATTAGAAGTCCTAAGTTTATCAGGCAAGTTGTTCCATAAATATGGTAATCTATTGAAAAAAGTGCCTTTAAATAATTCGGTTCTGACTGAATTAATCTTTAACTTGTTACTAGAGTACGACCTTAATCTTTTGTCTGAGCAAAATTCAAAATATCTATCCATTGAAAAATTATAGTGTCCACACTTCAGTTTGTAAAATGTTGTTATATCTTTAACTTCTCTTCGGTACACCAATGGAAGAAGATTGAGTTGCTGAAGGCGCTCGCTGTACGTTAGGTTGGGCAGGAGAAGCCGCGTAGCACGTCGTTGGACACCCTCAATTAGCTTTATTAAGGTGACAGACTTCGGGCTCCAGATCTCAGAGGCATACTCCAAATGAGAACGCACAAGGGCCACGTAGAGTGATCTAAATGTTGGCAGAAACTGATCGTTCCTACTGCTGATTGTACGACGAATGAACCCTAGCATCTTGTTAGCTTTATTCACCTGGGCGTAAATATGCTCATTGAAACGAGCGTCACATGTGATGAGAACGCCAAGGTCACGCTGAGCTTTGTCGCACCTCTCATGCTGTAGTCATAAATTATTGGAGTGCGCTTCCTTGTTACAGTGCAAAGTGAGCATTTATCCGTGTTAAAGTCCATCTTCCAGGCATCACTCCATTCGACCAGGTTATCAATATCAGTTTGAAATAGCGCACAGTCACTGGCAGACCTTATAGTGCGGAAACACTTGGCATCGTCAGCAAATAATGCCAATGTGCTACTTTCGGACACAGAACAAGGCATATCGTTGATGAATAATACAAACAGGGCAGGGCCAAGCAGGGAGCCCTGTGGGACCCCTGAGGTGACTGGTAACCATCAATTGCCATCAATTACCACACGCTGCACCCTGTTGTCCAGATAGCTGGAAAACCACTGTAGAAGAGGGCCTTTAATTCCACATTGATCTAGTTTACTGACTAAGTGGGGATGCGAAACAGAGTCAAACGCCTTTGGATAGGGATGTGCCGCCGGAGTTTTACCCAAAATTGTCTTAAACAGGATCTATAATTTTGACGAGATCCCAAGCCATATCATCGTTTTGTGTCTTAGATAGGGTACTATATTCAAAATAAACAAAAAAAGCACTTCCTCAGCCGTTTTTTGTCTAATCGTATGCAACGGATCAGAATCGAATGACGAGGCTAGGGTCGATTTTCTTCTCTTTTGTCTTGAACAGGGTATGATTTTTTCACTTTCGAGTGTCTTAAACAGGGTCAGGTTTCTAGAACTCCGGCGGCACATCCCTATCCAAAATGGGGTTGAGTACCCCCCCCGGGTGTTGTTGTTGTTTTATATAGATAAAAAATAAATAAATGTGGGGTAGCTCATCACCCTTCCTCGCAGCCAAGTGCTGAATTACGAAGGGCGCAGCTCAACGTGATCGTGTCGAAGGAATACAAGGGCGCTTTCATTACGAGACATAAGCCATCAAAATTTTTATTGAATAAAACCAGATACTTTTTGCAATTTTTCAGACAAACATGTTCTATAAACTGGAGTGAAACACTCATGCTTGTCGATGTTTACAATAGCAGAAAAAGCAAAAATTGATGTTAATGCGATTTTGAAGCTATAAATTCAAATGTAATAGCTTTTCTCCCGGGAGGGGACTCCTATATATAAGAGGACGGGGATGCTCGTCGGAAATTTTGAAAATGACCCCTAAAAGGTACCTGAGTGGGAGTGGCAACAATTCATTTCTACCCCTAAAAGGTACCAATTCAAAAACAATAATAAAGAATTAAAGTAATGAAACACTTTGTTATCGATGTGCTTTGAAGATTCAATTCAGATAATCGAAATCGTCCCTTTCATGCTTATTTTAGGTAGTTATTTACCCCAAAACAGTCCCTAAAAGGTACCAGCTAGGTCTCTGGTAGTCCACTTAAGTCTGAGACACCCTAAAAGGTACCAGATGGCAGATTTTGACCCCTAAAAGGTACGACGAGCATCCCCGTCCATTTACGATCGGAGTCCCCCCCCCCCCCCCCCCCCCGGGGCTTTTCTGCACTGTGTTACACTTGAACTGTACTGTTCTCGACCAATCAGAATCGAGTATTTTTTTATGCATCACATTATAACTAGCCAGTTTAAGCAATGCTTATGTGAGTGCTGCCAAAACGAATTTTAAAGGGAGGCAAAGCGCTCTATTATGTGGGATGCTTAACATTTAAGCAAAAACTTTCAAGAAATTATCAACTTGGCTCTTCGTACCAAAGAAAAACGACTTCATTTGCACAAAGTTCAGTCAAAACACTTGAAAACCAGGAAATTCCAAATAGCACGTGAGTACCTAGAACTGGTTTGCGAACAGGTTTGTTCAACTTTCCCAGTACTTTTACTGTTTTTATTGGCTAACTGCTATCGAATATAAAACTGGTTTTAACCGGTTTGGTAGGTGGTTGAATCCACAGGCTGAGTACCGTTTTCTCAAATCAGATGGCTAAAATAGGAATGCTGCCGGCGCTCGCTCGCTTGGCAGCAAAAAGTAATCATACGATTTCTCGTTCAATTTGGAATTAATTCACACTCGTGTGATTTTCAAAGATCTCAAATTGCACTCGCCCTACGGGCTCGTGTAATTTTGATACTCTTTGAAAAACACACTCGGGTGAATCAATTCCAATTTGAGATATTACTTATACTAAGCGCGCTGGACACCCAAACCCGAATTTGCGGGGGGACACCCAACCTCCAACCAGACACCCCAACAGGATTTTAATTTGTAAGAAAACCTTTGCTGGTAGGCATCTTTTGCCTACCAGTGAATGTTTTCATACAAAATTTCGACTTTGGAAAATTCACATCTTCATGAGTTTGAAAGTTACTTCATTCAAACTTCACAGTTTTACTAATTTTGACGTGCTCTTTCCAGCTATGGAAATTATATTTATGTACTGTGACTTTTGGAATTACATTGCACTCGTCCTGCGGGCTCGTGTAATTTTGATACTCTTTGAAAAACACTCGGGTGAATCAATTCCAATTTGAGATATTACCTATACTAAGCGCTCTGGACACCCAAACCCGAATTTGCGGGGGGACACCTAACCTCCAACCAGACACCCCAACAGGATTTTAACACAAGAAAACTAAGCCTTGTATTCCTATCAGTATATTTATTTCTAAATTACTATTCTTATTTACAATATTTATTTATTGGTAAATTTATAAAAAACCTATCCTATTTTCAAACTGTTATTGATTATTATTTTTCATACTATCTAGCTTTTTGTATAAACTACGAGCTATCTATATCACCTTTAATGACTAAATCAATTTTTTTTTTCAAATCAGTTTTTTATCAGCACAAGTCTATGTCTCACCATGTGTTTGAACCGAGCTGAGTTATTCTAGCTGATTATTCTTCTTTATATATAATAGACTCTTATTTAGAATGTGATATTTGCCCATGCCAGTGGTTTGGATGTACCTCAAGCGTTCATCATCAGCCACGGGTGTCTAAGTAGGTCCTGGAGATTTGCTCGGTTTTCTGGAAGCTTCTCAAGCATGATTTTCAAGAAACCGCGAACATCTAAAAAATAAAATATCAAAATTTTATGAACTAGAAACGTTAGTTGGTCTACCAGCAGTCTGCCGTTCTCAGTATAGAGCGGTTTTCGTATGAGTAGGAAACTGACCGTACCGTACCGTTACACGGTCATTTGACACATTCATATTATGACATAATCTTTGTCTATATTTTCACTAAAGTTAGTCGCACAAAATTTTCCTAATAAATATCAATAAATAAAATTTCCTTAAATGCTTTACAAAATCAAATCCGCCACTAAAGTTAGTCGCACAAAATTTTCCTAAAATATACAAAAACAAAATCATATGCTCTACAAAATCAAATCCGCCACTAAAGTTAGTCGCACAAAATTTTCCTAATAAATATCAATCCTAATTTCTTTATCCGCCACTCCAAAACAAACAGTAAGTTCACAATGCTCTTCCTGTGTAGAAAAAGTGTGCCGCCTGGGCTACAATAGCTTTGTTCGCATAAGCTTCCGTCTCTCAGGCATGGACTATCCTGGTGATATCAAATAAAATAATAAAAATAATTGTGTTAATGATGACATATCCACAGCGAATTATAGATCGTTTTCAGAGTACCATTTGGGACAAAAGGCCTGCATCGGCGCAACGCTTTAAGGCCATTGCTGACCTCTTTTATGACATTTTCAATGTGAGGCGCCCATCCTAACTTTTCATCAATAATCAACCCCAAGCATTTCTTTGTAAATACTCTTTTCAGAGGAACCCCATTGAGATGAATATATATTTGGCTCTTTATCTAAACTATGAATGGCATGCTTGGAGCCAATTATTATATACTCCGTTTTGGTCTGATTAATACTGAGACGATTTGCAATGAGCCATTACGAAGCTTGAGAGCTAAAGCAATCACGACGTAAATGTAAATGCTTGTTTTGAAACGCCGTTGCGAGACAAGTTGCTGGAAAAATTGCACAGTGTAACAGCGCCTTTAGGTTATCGCAAGGTTTGAGAAACGGCCTTCAGAACATGATTGCAAGGCAGGATATAAGTGCGAAATGCAAAAATAAGTAATTGTTGAGAACAATGCAACGATAAATAAATGTTGAGAGACATATTGGCTAGATATTTGAATACAGGTATAGAGTGAAGGCATTTAACACGTGAAATAGATATTACACTAATACGATTTCGTAGACCCTAATTCCATTTTTAAATGCCTTCACTCTAAACATTTTTGAAGTACGATTTGTTGTATTTAAGTGCAAAGTTGTAATAAATTGTTTGTTTGATTTTGGATTTTCTTTGTCTGAGCATTTCTTCAATTTCTGGTTTTTGTTTTGTATTGTATTGTTTGTTTGTTTTGGGGATCAGGAAAATTTTGCGCGTGTAAACTTAGTGGCGGATTTTTGGGTTCCGAGGCTCTTGGGTCTAATTAGGAAAATTTTGCGCGTGTAAACTTAGTGGCGGATTTTGGTGCTCCGAGACTCTTGGATCTAATTAGGAAAATTTTGCGCGTGTAAAGTTAATGGCGGATTTTTGGGTTCCGCGGCTCTTGTAATCAATTAGGAAAATTTTGTGCGTGTAAACTTAGTGGCGGATTTTTGGGTTCCGAGGCACTTGGATTTAATTAGGAAAATTTTGAGCGTGTAAACTTAGTGGCGGATTTTGGTGCTCCGAGGCTCTTCGATTTAATTAGGAAAATTTTGCGCGTGTAAACTTAGTGGCGGATTTTGGTGCTCCGAGGCTCTTGTAATTAATTAGGAAAATTTTGCGCGTGTAAGCTTAGTGGCGGATTTTTGGGTTCCGAGGCTCTTGTAATTAATTAGGAAAATTTTGCGCGTGTAAAGTTAATGGCGGATTTTGGTGCTCCGAGGCGCTTGTAGTTGATTAGGAAAATTTTGCGCGTGTAAAGTTAATGGCGGATTTTGGTGCTCCGAGGCGCTTGTAGTTGATTAGGAAAATTTTGCGCGTGTAAAGTTAATGGCGGATTTTGGTGCTCCGAGGCGTTTGGGTTTATTTAGGAAAATTTTGCGCGTGTAAGCTTAGTGGCAGATTTTCGTAATTCTAGGCTCTTGTAATTAATTAGGAAAATTTTGCGCGTGTAAACTTAATGGCGGATTTCCGTAATTCTAATAAAATATATAGTATTATTAGTATTATGAAAATTTTTTTGTAAATTATTTAAAATTCTAAATATTATTTCTACAGACTTTTTTTTTTCGCTTAAATTTTTTCTAATACAGAAATATATAATTGCATAATATGCCATTGTATATATTCCCACCGTGACCGTGTCAGTACCGTAATGTCTATAAAAACATTCGAAATTCCTGCCGTAAACGTACCGTGCATTGACCGTAACTGGTACGGTCAGTTTCCCACCCATACGAAAAGCCCTCTAACATATGCGCTCTATATCAAAGGATCCAGTTATTTAAGTTATTGAAAGACGATTTGCAATATGACTCAGGATTATTTTTTTAAAATTATGTGTTTTAGCCTAGAATATCACCCTTCTAACACCGGGGCCCTGCTCTATAATTTGCAATCAGTTACCATATATTCAGTGAATTGTTGCAGGGTTAAAACAAATATGGAGCTACTAGCTTTGCTGAGAAGCAGCAGGAAAAGTTGCGCTTGATGTCGCATCGTATTACCGGTAACCTACATATTATATTCTGGCATTCTGGGGGAGCTAGTGGTGAGGGGATGAGGCTTTCAAGGGTGGGGGGCCAAATTAGTATCATCCCTTTTCGATTAGCAAAACCAACCCAAATACCTGTAAAATGTATTAGTTAAGGAATAAAAAACGGTTTCCCGTGTTTGATAGCCTGATCAAAACACGCGTGATGTTGGGAGAACACGAGAGAGCGTAGTGGGGCGAGTGCTTTCACAGCTCTCAAGTGTTCTCCCAACATCACAAGTGTTTTGATCAGGCTATCGGACACGGGAAACTGTTTTTTATTTCTTTTATAAAATAACAAACACGCAAAAAGACGAAAAAAGGAAAAAGAAAACATCGGCGAAAAAACAAATTGACGTGAGCGTGTTTGATACTCTCATCAAACACGGGTTTTCAGCCAATCAGAGCGCGCGTTATATAAGAGTTATTTTATAAGTACTAATAAAACATCGTTTCTAATAAACATCATTTTTATCATTTCCAACTCCAGCCGCCGTTACAGCGTTGCAGTACAAGCTGTAATCATCTGAGCAACTGAGCTGGCCGGTCTCGATCGATCGCAATGACGTTGCAAAACAAGTTGCACGAGTCATTGCAGCGTACAACTCATCCTGGATTGCGCAAAAGTATTGCAAGACAAGCCAACTGCAATCGTTGCAACACCCGTTTTTCCGTTACACCGTGTAACAATGGTGCGTGCAACTTGTTTCACATCGCCATTGCAACTACGACGAGTTTTATTGCACTGTGTAACAGCGCCCTAAGTTACTATTATTAGCAAAAAAAGCTTACCTTGTGAAAGATGATTGGTTAGCTTTAGAGGCTGTAAGGCTGCATGCTCAGCACTCTCATAAGGAAGATCCCCTGTCAGCATATCATAGAGTACACACCCTAGAGACCATACGGTTGCCTGGCCACCATCGTACTGATGACGGCTGTGGTATTCTGGGGGACTGTACTCAGGAGTACCTGGAATTGAGAAACCATTGTTACTGTAAGACAAAACTAATCAAGGTGTATTGTATTGTATTTTGTTTAGTGATTTAGAACAAGACGAGAGAACTTTGCATTGAAATTAACTCATAATCACTTGACAAGCTACCATATGCGCAACTACGTTTTTCTTCTTCTCGCAAGGTAGGATCTAGCGAACATGCTCAAGTGTACCCTGACCTACCGACTTCTCCCTATACTCCATGCAGTGCTCATAAAAGTTACGATATACAATGCAATTTTTTCTGCAAAAAACTACGTAGTACATAGGTGCAGCAGTATGTTCACTTCTGTAACAGATGCGCACAATCATTGCAGTTTCAGTATCGAGTCGATCATCGAGTTCTACTTATTTTACGTTTTCTTCTGTAACTACACGCAACTGCTGCCCGCAACGTTTACACAAGAAAAATTACATTGTATATCAGAGCCTTTTTTTTATTTTGTGACCGTTAGAAAAAAAATTAGCATGCGCGACCCGTTAGCCATCCATGGAAAGTCACACGAAAGAGTAAAGTAGCTAATTCCCGACTTACCAAAGAAGTTTGTGATTGGTTCTTTAGTAGAGTTGCATGCAAGACCAAAATCAATCAATTTGACTTTGCCTTCATCACTGAGATCCATCAGTATATTCTCTGACTTGATATCATGGTGTACGATATCTTGTCCATCAAGGTAAACCACAGCATCAAGCAATTGGCGGAATATTGTTCTGCTTTCTTCCTCGCTGATGGTATTATCATCTTGTTGAAATAGGTACTCAAACAGATCAGTAGAAACACGTGGTCGTTCCAGAACTAGCACGTGATTGCCGTCAAAGACGTGGTGATCAAGTAGCTTAATAATGTTGGGGTGTTGGAGATGACGATGATAGTAGACCTCAGCGGGAAGGCTTCGATATGGATCAATCTGAAAGAATACGAATTCATGGGATTAGGGTCTTGTTTGGCCGCGGCGCCCCTCTCGTAACATGTGGCAAAATGTCACGCCACAAGAATGGCAAAGACAGGGAACTGGGCCCATTACCATTAGCGTTAACCTTACCCAGGAATAAATCTAAAGAAAACCATTCATTTTAACCAAGGATTAGCGTTAACAACTGGGCCCTAGACTGGTCTTATCTGCGTTCTGCAATAAAAACTAGGTGAAGGAATGAAATGTTTACCTGAACTTTTTTGGCACTCTTTATAGGTAGGTGTTTTATTGCAACCTAGAAAATCAAAAAATTCGTTGATTCATTTAATTGAATTTATTTATCCATTGTAGGTCATTCATTCATTCATTCATTCATTCATTCATTCATTCATTCATTCATTCATTCATTCATTCATTCATTCATTCATTCATTCATTCATTCATTCATTCATTCATTCATTCATTCATTCATTCATTCATTCATTCATTCATTCATTCATTCATTCATTCATTCATTCATTCATTCATTTATCGCTTCACATCAAACAATCACATCAAACAAACGCAACAAGCACATGCCAATAATTAAAAAACTCACTGGTAACTGGTCTTGGATCCTGAACCCTTCATACACCTTTCCAAAAGAGCCCGTTCCAAGCAGATCACCTTGGAAATATTTGGAGAAGAATTTTCTCTTTCGTGATTCAGAGGCTAAAAAGAGTAGTAAAGATATAATTGCACAGGATTGATGGTTTTTAGGGGATACTGAGCCAGTTTGTGCAACATCCACGCTAAACAAGGTTTGCACATCATTTTGTTTTGGGGAAATACGTTAGTCGAAAAACGTACCCTAGCTAGCCTATGCATAAATCGATCTCGCAAAAGTAACTGTATACGTATAATATATATTTTCACATGATGGCACTTTAAATACCTCTTTTAGCGACCAGTATTTTTCGCTGAGGATTTTTTGGAGCAACAGTAGTAGGTTGCTCGTGAGTTTTTTCTTCTGCATCACGTGACTTCTTTTGTTTCTTCAAATCCTGAGTTTTCATACAAGTAGATTGGGCTGTGAAAGCCTCATACTAGAAGAAAAAAGACAAAAAAACGCTTATAGGTGGTTTTAGATGGCTAAGGTACGTTGTTTTTGAAGCACGCAAATGAAAGTTTGTAGCATAAATAAAAGTTTTAGCTATTCCAAAGTAGCCCTGTGATCGGAGGCAAAAGCTAATTGCTTAAACGTTTTTGTACCGTCTTACCTTTTTATTCCCAGGAATACTGACGATGATTTTCTTCTGAGTTGTCTCAGAATTCAAGTCACTTGATGTCTTCAAAGATCGTTTTGAACCACAACTGCATGAAATATCAAAAGAGCGATTAAAACATTACAGTCGGCATTTGTCGCTAGCTAACTATAAAGGCACTTTTTACGTAAAGATAGCTTAGAAAAACCTTATAGTCTTGTGTGAAAAAACGCTTCGTGAAGAACATTTCTACAGCGCAGTTGAAAAGTGACCATATTTTCACTTTTTGCGTTTTTTTCACATAGAACTCAAGTCACGTGACAACCATTGTACTTACATAGTTTGTAGCACTCGTGACATTCTCAACTTTCTAAATTTGTTTCAAAATTCGTGATTTTTAACGCGGGCTAGCTTTTTGTTCAACCTCCTCTCTCAGAACTTTTTGTGAAAAAGTGAAGCGTTGTCTTGGTGATGGCATTTGTTTGTTTGATACGCAGTCTGACGCGAGACTCTTTCATTGTTACTCAAGAAACGTTTTTGCGCGCGCTGTCATGCACGGACAGATTTGCGACCCCTTTGTGCTCATTTTCAAACGAACGGTGCAAAACTCTGGAATGATATGATCAGTTACTTTTTGTTACCACTGAAAATTCTCAATATAGCGTATGCAAGCACTTACCTTTTCGTATGGGAAATCCGTTGCTAAAATTGAGCCCTGGTCGGCGCGCGCATGCATATTCACACATCATCTTACCGCGCGCTTCCGCGGGCTTAGGTAAAGTCAAGCAGAGGAACTCCATGGCCACATACTTATTTCTATTTGTTAAAAGTAGAATAGCAGTAAAACGTTTACCAGAATCAAGAACAGGAAACAAACAAAATTAATTGATTAAACAGAAAAACATATTTTTTTTCTTTTCTGGCTGACATTTAGTGTTGACACAGGAAACCCAGTAATTATCGATTTTGATAATTTCGGACTGAGCAGCCTGGCCTGGCAAATTCAAGATGGCTGACAAGAGTTTGGAATTTTGATTCTTGTTCGCTCTAAATCATGTCTCGAAAAAGAAGAAGAAAAGTTTTTCAACCTCGTAACGAATTTCTGGCTGAAGATACAGCTTCTTCTATACGCCATGAAATAACTCAACTGTTTAACAAGAAATTCACACTGAAAGATAAACAACAAACATGGACACTGCCTGGCAGCGACTATCTTTTCAAGGAAGAACCTTTCACGATTGCTGAGTTTCTAGTTTTCAAGGAAGACTTAAACTCAACGAAAAGTCTTTTGAATGACATGGACATTGAACAGTGGCATCAACATACTAGACGAATGCATAAAGCAGGATTTGTAGTCAGGAGTTTGAGAGAGCAGGCATGTGCAGAAATGTGTACTCAGGCGTGGGCCAAATTCCATGAGATTATAAGAACGTATGAGCTAATACCAACACAGTCCATTGAGAAAAAAGAGCTCAACTCAGTTCACTTGTGTGAGGCCCCTGGTGCATTTATTGCAAGTCTGAACCATTACTTGAAGAATAATGTGCCCCAAGTTCATTGGAAGTGGCTTGGTACAACTCTTAACCCTTATCATGAAGGCAACGATCTTAATGCTATGCTTGATGATGATTCGTTCATTCTGGAGACAATGGAACACTGGGACTTTGGTTGTGATGGAACAGGAGATCTCATGAATTTGAAGAATCTTAAATCCCTGAAGGAAAATTGTCAACAACTTATGGGATCTGTTCATATGGTAACTATTATGTTTATATGGTAGCTATTATGTTGCTTTTTCTTGCTTCCACAAAAGCCTTGAAAATGTTGTTTTGTTAGAAATTTTGCCAGACACATGCAGCAGGATGCTTAGAGTTGATTATTTGAATCGCTGTGTCTAGATGCCTGGCAGCCGGTCACAACCTTCAAAAGACTAAATGCCCGGCAGTCTGAAATTTGTTACAAAAATCCATAAAACAACTAAGATTCAAAGCATTGAACCCTTCTTCTTTGTTTAGAAATGGCAAGCACTTGTCATGAACTGCCAGTCACAACATTCAAAGTAGTAAATGCCTGGCAGTCAGATTTTTTTTACAAAAATCAATAAAAAAATTAGATTCAAGGCATCGATTCCAACAAAGATAGAGGGAATCAATGCCTTGAATCTAAATTTTTTTAAATTAATTTTTGTAAAAAAAATCTGACTGCCAGGCATTTACTACAAGTTTTGAATGTTGTGACCGGCAATCGTCAACCGTGCAAATTTTTCTAAGTGCCTCAAATGAGTGTTTCATACTCTGTGCCCAGGTCAAAGAATTTGCTCAGTTTCAAATCCGTTGAGCTCACAACAAGTGCTTGACATTTCTAAACAATAAGATAGAAGGGTTCGATGCTTTGAATCTTAGTTGTTTTATTGATTTTTGTAAAAATATTCAGACTGCCGGGCATTTTAGTCTTTTGAAGGTTGTGACTGGCTGCCGGGCATCTAGACATAGCATATTTGAATGATGTTTAAACCTTAGTTGTTGGGTCTATCTATTGTCTAGAACATTAGAAAAACATCGGCTAAAACATAAACACCATTTATATAACTGGACATTCATAGAGTCAGTCCTTGAGGGAATGTTCCTCTCTCACAAAAAGCTATAAATTATGTTCTAGCAAGAGAGCTAGCATTAGTTATCTTGGTTCTAGTTGTTATCTCTCTAAAACTAATCACTGCTCCACGTCAAAAGGGCTTCAATCATGCTCCCCCAAAGTGGGAAGTGACAATAATTCTTCTGATTCCCAAAGATGTCTATTGGCATGCCCCCCTAACCAAATTTATTTAGTAGCAATAATTATTAAATAAATGAGTAGCAACAGTAATTACCAGTGCACACCCTGTAATTATTCCAAACCACCAGTTATGTGATATGACTGGCCATGTGTTAATACATGTACAAATGATGGAATGTAAACTTTGGTTTCCATACAGTATATTAATCACTATGATTGCTACATGTTACATTGTAGACAAGTGTGTTCAGTGAATACAACCATCATATGGAAACTTCACTAGCAAACAACTACAGCAGTCAGCAATCACAGCTATTGCAATCATAGAGATAGATATTGTTCCAACAATCAGTGACTGTAGCAGTTATATTGAAATGGCTTGCTTCAATGAGCAATTATTGCTTTCAATCCACAGTTTTCTGTGGTTAATGTGAACATAGAGTATTAGATATCATGTATAAACTAAGCCTAATTACATATTAATATATTGTATTTATCTAATCAGGTAACAGCTGATGGAAGCATCAATTGTGCCGATGACCCTGGTGAACAGGAACAAGTAGTTGGTCAGCTGATATTTTGTGAAACACTCTCAGCCATTGAAATTCTATGCCAGGGTGGTAACTATGTGTTCAAGATGTTCACAGCACTGGAGTATCACATGATTGGCATGTTGTATCTCTTGTGCTGTCTTTTTCAAGAGGTACATCTCATCAAACCTGGTAAGAAATAATCACAAATCTCTGCATAATCAGAGCTTACGTTTTATAGATTTCAAGTCGCTCTAGCTAGAGCATTGATCAAAATACGGCCAAATTTTAAGGAAGGAAAAATAAGATTTGTCTTATCTTAATAATTAGACAACTTAGATAAGACACAAACCTCTCTGTATAAACAAACAGCACTTTTAGCCCAAGACATAACATAGTGAGGAACTGTGTTTTGAGCTGTTAATTCTTATTTTGTTCACTTTTAACAGTAGGACTAAAAATTTTAATAATTTGATTATGGTTTACTGTATATTATTATAACTTTATAGGGCATTGTGGCGCATTTTGCGGGCTAAAATGGGAAAATCAGCGGGCTAAAATAGATTTTAGCCTGCTGCCGTCAGCCAATAAGAAACAGGGAAAATAATCTGTTTAGCCAATGAAATGAGGGAAACCACTCAAATGCCAACAAGCTTGGCGCCGTTTTCAACCTTGCATAGTCTCAAGTTGTGCTTACAAAATCAAGGAAAAATGGCAGAAGAATTGTTAGAAGAACAAAAAATCAGTCATCAGAACTCGGGAAAGAAGATTTAAACAAGGTTGAAGAGCAGTCGGTTCCGAAAAATACTAAAAATCAAATTTTATGGGGACTGAAAAAATTCAGTGGTGTTCAAACCTGGAAGAGACGACGTAAACACTGTATGTCCAATTGAGTTGAATAATATTTTACGCCGTTTTTACGCCGAAGTTCACTCAAAAAAGAAAACAGACCTTACACCAAGTGCCTTGACTGGCATTAAATCTGCTTAGTAGCCATTTACAACATTGAGTGAAGTTGAAAGTGGATCAAGCAACGCCGTTCTCAGGCGCCGAAGTCAATGTAAGCTTAAGTCTTTCAAATGAGACAAGTTCCAGGGCATCTGACGTAATGCGGCAAAAAAATTAAAATTATGCAAAATTTCAGACCAAATTATGCAGCAAAGATCACTGATTATGCGGCAAAAAGGACTGATTATGCGGCAAATTATGCATTTTTTTTCTGATCTTTTTTTTTATATGTTGATAAGTTTTAGGGGTAAAAACATTTTATTTGCATTTTTAAGGCATAAGGAATATTTAGAATTGAAACAAAGCATGAAAAACAATTTTTGAATAGTAGATAATTAATATTTTTGTTTTTAATTTCACTACAAGATGATCTTAATGCATAATTATCGATCTTAACTAGAAATTTATCCATTTTCGAAAATTTTTTCACTGTACTTTACGTAGGGCATAGAGAAAAGCATGTTTACTATAAATATATATGTCGGCAATGGTGATTGGATCATTGACAGAAAGGAATTGTTCCATTTGAACCAATTGCAAATGGCGTTAGAGCAAAACTAGTGCCAGTCTCTTTGCTCTCCAATGCAAGTGACGCCTTGAAGATGGGTGAAAAATCGTTCGACTCTGGCCTGTTTTCGTAGACTTTTCGACAGTTTTCACGAGTGTATTTACATTAAAATGGTTTGTATCTACATGTCTTAAGTATTAGTGACATTTCATTTGATTTTAGTAAAAAAAATATGAACTTTTTGCAATTTATGCGATTTTCGGTGATTGTGCGATTTTATGCGATTTTAGGTCAATTGTGCGAAATCGCATAATCGCGTTATATCAGATGCCCTGAAGTTCCCTTGAAGCATTTATGCCCAACTACCAAAATGACTATATTTGCATTTTTGCACTATTTTACCATTTCACCTTTATTGTATAAACATATTTCGACAAAAACTATTTTAGTCCAAGCTACTTAAGAATCATTTGTGAACTCGGCAAGTAAATTTATGAAATAAACACCGACGTGAAGTCGTTTTTTTAGAATATGTAGTCGTTTATTCGTTTTGTAAATGCCCTATAAAGTTATAATAATAGTAATAGAGTTGATGTTCTTGGGCGTAAATGTGTTTTTGGCCCTTCTCAGTGCTCATTTTAACCCTCGCTTCGCTCGGGCTAAAATGAGCCTGAGTCGGGCCAAAAACACATTTACGCCCGCGAACATCAACTCTATTGTTATATTAGAAAGCTTGCATCTTACTTACATTGTGTCTACAATGAGATGTCTCTTATTTTCATTTGTATGAATGGCCTAAATGAATGCAAAGTCAGTCACTATCCAGGCTGACATTCTGCACAACAAGGTGTCAAGGTGTGACATGATACAACTTTGATCAGTGTTCCCACTGTCCTTGACAAGTCAGGGAAGTTAGAAAAATTCAAGGCCAGGATATTGTCAGGTTATGAATACTAGAAGACTGGGAACCCTGCAACATTACAAATCTCTGTGTATTCACAGTTTACCTTTTCAAATCACCCTAGAGCCTTGATCACAATGAGTGTGATGTCAGTCATGGTATACTGCAATCTATTCTCCACCTGTTTACATATGTAGATGAATTTTTATCAGCATTGAAAAATACAGGCCCTTTGCAACATTACAGTATGCAAAACAAGAAGATTTCTGGCTTCTGTACTTTTGGTTTGAGAATCAAATAGCAATGTTGCTGTCAATATGTTTTCTTTTTTACATGGTACAACTGATTCAACTAAGGTGTTTGGGAGGAAATCCTCAAATCTAAGATGCCATGTGCATGAAGACTGGCAGCAAGTTCAAAAGGTGTACTGTCATTTTGAGTAAAAGCGTACTTCCCACCTCAGCAGAAACATTTTTTATTATATTTCACAGTTATGCTTCGTCTATGTTATTTGTTTTCAATACATAATTTCCAAGCTTTTGGATTGATAGATCCATCTTCAGGGAATAAACAAATGATTACAAACGACAACAAACAATTACAATTCCAGTGTGTGCACACATTTCAACTGTCATAATACGTGTGTGAGAAATATATATCATGCTGCACTGACATACAGTTTGATGAAAGTATATAATTTATTTTATTAGTTCTTTAAGATTAAAGGCTGAAGCCTGGGTAATCGCTAAGAACAGTGAAGCTGTTTTAAATATTTTTTATATTGCAATATTTTTGCCTATGTAATGCTTATAAGAAAATATAACCAAATTTCATATAAGAAATAGTTACATTATTTATTTTGTTGAAAAGCTGGCCTATTAATTTGCTTTTTACAGTGTGTAAGAAAATTTGTCTTATGAAGTTTGCTCATGATTATGATTAATTTGTCAAAGAAAATTTCAGTACAATAAAGATCCCCGCGGTCTTCAACCAAAGCATTTTGCACTGTAAAGATGGCCACATTTAAATACTTTTTAGTCATGTGCTGTCTGGTGCATGAAAATCATCCAGACATAGCACAAGAAAGTTGTCAGGTGAATTTTTTTTAACTTGGGCAAATCCATTTGCCATAGAAAATATCATTATATGCAGATGGGTCTTTAACACACATATTTACATTTGTTTCTCAGGAACTAGCAAAGGTGGCAACTCTGAAGTCTATGTAGTGTGTATAGATTATTGTGGAACTTTACCCATGGAATACCAAGACATAGTGCATGCCAGTGCTTACAAAAGTAGAAACCCCTGAGAAAGCACTATTTCCTTTGAAGCTAATTCCATCACAGTTCATTGAAAAACTTTTGGAATGTCAACACTTTTTTATTGAAAAGCAAAAACATGAGATCATGGAAAATATCCAACATTTTTATCACATGGATAAAGAGGAGAAACAATACATATTTCAGATGAGGAAACAAGTGGCATTACACTATGGCAATCTCTTCAATGTAAGACCTTTAAAGGACTCTGACCGCATCATTAGTGGGTGTTATTTAATTGGTATACAGCACTTGCAAGCCAGTGACGTCAATGCAAATGAACAGTACAGTAACAGGAAAAAGACTGGGACCTATAATGACAGACATCACCATGACAACAGCTGGCTGGATTCCATCAAAGAAGAACATGCAGTGTTTGCATTTAATCCATCAGGCTGTACAAGTTTAACAGGTATTTCACTTTGTAGTTGTGTGTAAAAGGCTATTATAAACATTTGAACCTTTATTCTTGGGTTGCATGTGACATCACGGCAGCCATCTTTGATGAACTTCAACAAAAGATTTCTATTAGCACTCAGTTGTTTGTTCATCCAACATGGCTACCGGTTCTTTATCTTTTTGATTCCCAAAGGAATGGATGAAACCCAGCAATAAGTGCTTGCTAAATGAGGAAATATATTTTGATAAACAAATTATCTGTAAATTGTTTCCTGGTTGACAAAACTGTTAAGAAACATGTTTCAACAACATCAATTAATGGATTGCCCATTTATAAAAAAAGTTGCTGCAATTAGTCCACTGTTGAAAACTATTGCATTACAACTTTTAATACTATCAGGGTTTGTGTTACTCCTTAAATTCCATGAAAACTCCTGGAATTTCATTTATGTTTCCAAGAGTGCCTGAAAAAGTCCTTGGATTTTTTCCAGTTGTGTTCAAAGTCCTTGAAAACCTCTTGAATTTATACATTGGAGAAAAAGAATAACTCTGGACCCCACAATGCAGGTCCCCATAACTCAGGCCCCCATTACTCAGTTGCCCATAACTCAGGTCCCCATAACTCAGGCCCCCATAACTCAGGTCCCCATAACTCAGGTGCCCATAACTCAGGTCCCA